>OY101449.1:88189279-88202750 GCA_956483635.1 Panzeria rudis | reverse complement strand
AACAAAACTTATTTTTATCGGCAAAAGAAGAAATCTCTTCACTTACTACATCGAAAATGATGCTACCCTTAACATTTCCATGCAAAGCAACCATTGTCAACATTTCTTCATGGATTTCGAAATTATTGTCAATAGTTCTTACACATATGATCAACTGGCATATATCATTAACACTCATCTAAACAAATAGAAAAATATTTGCAATTAATTATTCTGTCTTTAATATTGGAATAAATGAATGCGCTAATATTTTCCGTACGACGGGTAATTGTTTTAGAGGACATTGGAATATCATTAATAATTTTCTGCATTTCTGTGCCTTTTTCGCCGAAGCATTCCAAAACAGAATTGCTCAGCTCCTTGTAAAACACACCAAATGGACGGCAACGTTTAGCAAGTGCAGCGGCAATAACAAATGATGCCTTTCTTTTTAATATACGATCAGGTAAATTTTCAACCTGAGATTCTTGGCAATCATGAATTATTTTTTCAAAAAAATGTTTTTTAAGTTTTAAAACTAATTCCTCCCTTTCATTATTTGATAATTTATCGTATTCACCATGATATAAGCGATAATGCCTTTCTATATAAAATTTATAAGCGCGCATCACAGTGCGTTGGCATACTAAGCACTCTGCTTTACCGAAGTAATTTTCGGCAAATAAAAAATCATTCTATATTAAACATATTGTTCAGTGTTGTCTAGTAACAAGCGACTACACAACCTGTTCATATGAATATCTAAGTCTTAGATTATAAGATCAAAGTGGCAGCCCTGGATGTAATAACGCAGTCACAAGCGAGTACACAACCTACCCACATTAATAATCAAACAAGACTAAATGTTTTTATTCTCTGTTTCATGGTTGTTATTAAATAAAAATACAAATTATCTTCTCATGCTCTCTTCATTAGTGTGAGAGCATTCGTACATGTGCGGTGTTTTGACGATCTCTGCATTAGATAGAGACAGTTGGTACCAAAAAGAACAAGAAAATAAATATAGTTATGAGTGAAAAAACAAGAATGGGAAAAAGTTTTACTTTGTGAAGTAGTTAAATAAAATAAAAAACCCCAGTTTGCATTAACATACATAGAGATGAAATTCGCAAAATCTAATTGTTGTAGTTAAACAGCAACAGATGTAAGTACAAGTTAAAAACTAAAAACCCACCACCATCAACAACAGAGAGAAAAACAAGAAGAGATGCAGTTTTGTGAGCCGTATATAATCTATGAACAACTCAGTTAACTTATAACGCACTTTAAGCTAAATATTTCTCAACTAATGGTGGTTGATGACTGAATTACTCTTAATAGAGTCAACTGACTATTTTAACATTGCGATGTCCTAGGCGGTAGTCAATTGTCCGACTCTGCATTACTTTCCAACTAACTTAAAGCTAACTTTATTTAAGCCAAATGGTAGTTAGTGTGCAAAAAGATTATGCTGGGGTTCGAACTATGTATCACACGTTTTGTAGTCAACGTGCTGACCACCCAGCTAAGGTACCATTTAAAATAATGATAGTAATAAGTTAATATAGACTCGAAATAAGTTACAAAGTAGCTGAGAGAGTAAAATTGTTAGCTGTCACCAAATGCCATTATGCACTCAACTTAAGAATTGATTTTGGGTCAGTTCTGGATTACATTGTAGTTAGCTTTTAGTTGGTCTAAAAAAGTTAACTATAAGTTGATTATTTGCTTATAGGGTACATATGATTAAGAGAAAGCCGAGATAATCATATTTATTGTGTGTGTGAAGATAACGATCCAAGCGGAGAGATCGTTGGCAGTGAAGCAGCAAGCAGAGTTAGCTGATTACACCAACGAAGAGAGAACGCAGATCAGAGACGGAGTGTCAACGCTGGCAGAGAAGCAGAGTATCAGAGTACAACCAACATACTGTGAGTGATGTGAGTCTGGAGTTACTGGCAGAGTTAACGATAAGTGACGATGTATTTATCTCATATAATTTTTGTAATCAAACAAATATATAGAGTAGAGTATATACTGAAAGTAGGTCAATAGTGTCACTTATGTAAAGTACATACTGAGAAGAATAGGGTGTTTTAATAGGTGGTAATTTTTATTTTATATAAATTTCATTAGAGTTTTCAGTTTTAGTGATTAAAATTATACGAAAATTAATAAAAAAAAATTTTTGTAAATTTAAATGAAAAGATTTGTAAAATAAAACAATTGTATGATAATATACAGGGTGAAATCAAAATTCTCACGAGTTCGAGTTAAATAAGCAAATATTATTGAGATTTATAAAGAGTTGAGAAAAAAAATAATATATAAAGAAACATATTGAACATTTTTGGATACAAACAGATTACGTTTGCATTTTGTATTAACGGGTGCATCGATAGTTGATGTGTTTGGAGGGTGGTTGAGAATTTTGTTTTTCCTTTTGTTTTTAAAGAAATTTGTATGATATTTTGAATTTTGCGAAGCCAATTGCTAAATCGAAATAGAAAGACAGAGAGTTAGAAAATTTATATTGATCAGTTAAGTTGTTCAAGAGTATTAATTACTGTTTTGATATTTTCAACTGCTTACGAGAGATACTATTGTAAAAACAATTACATATTTGATATTTCTTTTACACAGAGAATCTCTTTTTTAAATATCAACATTACTGTATATCGATTAAAATCCTTTTTATAATATTTGAAATTTTGATAATATTGGTAAGAAAATCCCCACTGATAGTAGAATATGGAGTTGAGCGATATACTAGTTTTGACGTTAGAAGAGTTAAGGGCTAATGCCGGTGAACTGAGACTAGACGTCACTGGGACAAAGACTGATTTGCAGGGGAGACTTATTTTACATTTTAGTCTTCTTACCGACGCTGGGGGAAATTCGAAGTCTGAAGATGTGGCTTCGGGAGAAAATGAAGTAACCAGAGTGTATTCACATTTTACATTAAGAGACGTTGAAGATTCCGTTACAAAATTTTCGGGTGAAAGCGTACAAGATGTTGAGCCATAGCTACAAGAATTTGAAGACTGGGCTCATATGTTGAGATGGGATCAATTGCAAAAATATATTTACGGTAAGCAGTTGCTAATGGGTGCGGCCAAGATCTTCATCAGAAGTCAATCCGGTGTGAGATATTGGAGTACACTTAAAGAAATTTTGCGCAAAGAATTTGGGACAAAACCATCAGTAATTTCAATCCACAAGAAGTTGAAGAACCGGAGAAAGCGAAATGATGAATCGATACGCCAATATTTATACTGCTTAATGGAAATAGGTGGCTCCATCGAATTGGATGATGTTAGCCTAATTGAGTATTTTATAGAAGGTGTTTCAGGTAGCGTGTCGAGTAAAGCAATATTGTATGAAGCGCGAACTATAAGTGAATTAAAAGAGAAGTTAGAAGTTAGATAAGATTGTCTCTGCAGAAAAGTCGTCAAACTTTCAAAGCGGGAAAATGCGATGTAAGGAGCTAGTACCAGAGTTACACGTCGGAAATAGAAGATGTTATAAATGCGGAGTGCAATGCGATATCCATAAAATGTTTCGAGTGTAAGAGCGTAGGTAACAAATCATATGTATGTAAAACTTTTAAACGAGAGGTCGTGGGTGCAGATATCAAAATAAATGTCAATACTTTAACTGAAAACATTCGTTCCCCATCGGGAAGAATATGGAAGGATAAAACTCCTCAGGTTCGCCCATTAGAAAGATTAGGAAAAGAAAATTTAATGAATAGGTCATCCGATGAACCGATTATTTTATCTGAAGGAGATAGTGCTTACCACAGGCCTGCGTTAGACGCTAATTCGATTTCTGAGCCAAGTGACGAAAGTAGAAATATTGCAGCCGGTAGTAGACAAGAAAATGAGCTAGAGCAGCCGAACGAGAAGTGTACAACAGACTCAATTAGAGGGTATGCCATACAGAACAATGATTGGACAATGAACGATGCTAATGTCAAGGTTCTAAAAAAAGGTAATTGTGATGAATACTACTTGAGAAGAGAGACAAAAGAGATAGTCGAAAACCTGATTTATGAAGCAAAACTAAAGACGGATGTAGTAGTAGAGAGCTGTATAGAGGGAATGAAAAACGAGGCAAACCCGCGCAGTGAAGAGGGTGTCCTCAGTTCGATCGACAAATCAGATAGAGAAATCGCCTTTAAGTCAAATAGAATTGAAGTATGGTGCAGAGACAGGGAAATACAGAATCCACTAGTCGCCACGAGAGTTTCAAGAGGAAATGAGCAAGTAAATCGCATAAATCGTATAATCGATCCCATGTTAGCCAAAATGTGTGTCGAAAAACCAAAGCAGTGGTATAAATATGTCGAGGACGAGGGCGGAGGAACGAGAAAATATTTAAGCGGCGTAGAGACCATGAAGCTGTAAAGTCCGGCTTCGGGGACGAAGCCTACGTCAGGCGGGCCGAATGTAGGATGAGACAACTGACCCACTGTAATATTTACAGCAATTGTCCCACTGTACGTAATGGCGTGAGATAACGGACAAGATATGAGACCAAAATTACTACAGAAACATACATACTGAGACATACTGCAGAAACATGCATACTGATACAAACGAACCAGTGAAGAAGAAATACAAAGATAATGCTTTGTACTTAAGATATTGGAAAAGACTACTTAGTTGTAAAATGACAGTTAAGGTGTTCGATGCCAACTCGCGTGCAGTGGTGGTTCTCTTTGTAATTAATTAAAATACTTAGTGCTAGTTTGTAAAATAGGATAAGCTAAGTTATATAAAATAACCTGAATTATTATATTAAAATGAGTTGTGGTCATTTATCCTTGGAACCAGCGGTTGGTATTAATATATATATATATATATATATATATATATATATATATATATATATATATATATATATATATATATATATATATATATATATATATATATATATATATATATATATATATATATATATATATATATATATATATATATATATATATATATATATATATATATATATATATATATATATATATATATATATATATATATATATATATATATATATATATATATATATATATATATATATATATATATATATATATATATATATATATATATATATATATATATATATATATATATATATATATATATATATATATATATATATATATATATATATATATATATATATATATATATATATATATATATATATATATATATATATATATATATATATATATATATATATATTTACAGCAATTGGCCCACTGTACGTAGTGGCGTGAGATAACGGACAAGATATGAGAAAAAAATTACTACAGAAACATACATACTGAGACATACTGCAGAAACATGCACAATGATACAAACGAACCTGTGAAGAAGAAATACAAAGAGAATGCTTTGTGCTTCAGATATTGGAAAAGACTATTTAGTTGTAAAATCACAGTCAAGTTGTTCGATACCAACTCGCGTGCAGTGGTGGTTCTCATTGTAATTAATTAAAATACTTAGTGCTAGTTTGTAAAATAGGATAAGTTAAGTTATATAAAATAAAATGAATTATTATATTAAAATCTGTTGTGGTTATTCATCCTTGGAACCGGCGGTTGGTATTAATTACAACTCCACAAATGGAGGCTCGTCCGGGATGGATTTAACCCAACCGCAAAAATTTTTAAATCCAACGAAGTGCGACGAAAGTTTAATTTTTAATAATGGTGAACACCAAGTGCCTAACAAAAATGAAACAAATACCTGAAAAAGTAGAAAAGATAAAAGCATTTCAATAAAAAAATTACAATGTAGACAAAAACTATGCCACAAGTTAAAATGCAGTGGAAAATACATATTTGGGAAAAATTTTTTTTTAAATTACTGTGTGCAAAAAATAGTGAGCTAGCGAGCGGGAAAAACATTTATAATATATTCTACACTATCCTACAGCGACTTAGTATAGAGAAAGAAAAAACACGAGCTAAAAACATAATAAAAGTTGATAAAGGGTATAAACTAACTTGAAATTGCAAAACCCAATAAGTGTATAAAGACAAAGTTCTGAGGCATAGAGCGGTGCGTGTAAAATCGATCAAATCACCACTAAACAAACTTTACAAAAAAATAGTAGTGACTGTACTGGAATATTTCTAAAAAACCAAAAGTGCATACATATTTTACGATGGAAGAAAATTCTAGAAAAAACAGTTCCCGAAAGGAAAACGTACTGAACAAGAAACTGTCGTTGCCCACAAAACCAATTAAAAATTCTGTTTACGAGTGTGTGAAGTAAAGATGAAAAAACCAGTTTGCAAAAAGAAACGTTAATACGAACAACTCGCAAAAGAAACACTAAACCAGGGATCGCCACACACATACATGCACATTTATATTTGTGTTGGTTGATTGTTTTTGAGCGTAATTTATTTTTCTCTCATTCCACCAGGGCTGCCAAGACATATTTATCGCCGTCCCCTAACAAATTCGAAAAAATCGACACAAATCGCCACGTGTGATATAAATGTATTAAAAATAACATAAAATTAAAAGATTTAATGTAAAATAACCATTTATTGAAAGTTTGGAAGGTTCTCTACAAATTTTTAATTATTAAAAAAAAATTATATCACAGTTCACACGTTACTCGGTAACTGTTTAGTCGTTAAATTGGTTATATATCCATATATTTTGTTGTAAAATTTATTTAACATTTTTTTGACAGCAAAATTTATGGGAAATTTTATACCAATTTAACGATTAAACAGTTACCGAATGAAGTGTGAACCGCACCAATATGAAACAAATTTTAAATTGGGTAATTATATATTTTATAATTTTTGTAAAACTCTTAATTCGAATTTTAGTAATTTTCATACAGTACTAATTACGTAATTAGTATGCATATGTACATTAAGGTACGTTAATAGATACAACAAAATTATCGGCCCTTCTCTGTAAACCGAGTCCGA
Source organism: Panzeria rudis (assembly GCA_956483635.1). Taxonomy (NCBI): domain Eukaryota; kingdom Metazoa; phylum Arthropoda; class Insecta; order Diptera; family Tachinidae; genus Panzeria; species Panzeria rudis. The sequence goes on along the minus strand of OY101449.1, from coordinate 88,195,798 downwards.
GTAAATTTCACGTTTTCAAAAAATGAATAATACATCAATAAACATTGATGTACTTTAAATCGTATATAATAAATTCATTTCAGATGTATTATTCTAAGGTCTAAAAAATAGATAACCCTGAAATTAAACTAGTTTTTAAAAGAATCCATAATTATGAAAAAGTACTGACTTAGAACAAAAAATAAATAAATAATTTTTTATGACAAAAAATTATTATTGATTATCAAGATTTTTTTAGAAAATAAAAACTTTTGCACTTACAAAACATTGCAATCCATTCTAACTGAGATTACATGTTTTAAAAGAAGTTGAACATATTATTTTTCAAATAGTTTAGAAAAAGGCTACGGAAATGTATCACATAAGAAATAATGATAATTCCCTATTCTGCAGTACGATTTCCCGACATAAGGATATTACCAGCTATTCATATGTTTAATTGAACATAGATAACTGGAATATATTTTTATTTGCTGGGATAACCGCACTGATAACTGATGTTAATGACATACATATGCCGGTTGATTATATGGTGAAAAAAAACTTCGAAATCCAGAAAGAAATATGGTTGTTTTGCATTATAATAAGTTAAGTATGCACTGATGATGCCAATGTGAGTTTCATAAGATTTTTGTATTATCAAAAGAAATTTTTTCACAAAAAAACTCCGACGAAACCATATTTTTTGCCAACCATTACATTGGCACCGTCAGTGCATGCAGAACAAAACTTATTTTTATCGGCAAAAGAAGAAATCTCTTCACTTACTACATCGAAAATGATACTACCCTTAACATTTCCATGCAAAGCAACCATTGTCAACATTTCTTCATGGATTTCGAAATTATTGTCAATAGTTCTTACACATATGATCAACTGGCATATATCATTAACACTCATCTAAACAAATAGAAAAATATTTGCAATTAATTATTCTGTCTTTAATATTGGAATAAATGAATGCGCTAATATTTTCCGTACGACGGGTAATTGTTTTAGAGGACATTGGAATATCATTAATAATTTTCTGCATTTCTGTGCCTTTTTCGCCGAAGCATTCCAAAACAGAATTGCTCAGCTCCTTGTAAAACACACCAAATGGACGGCAACGTTTAGCAAGTGCAGCGGCAATAACAAATGATGCCTTTCTTTTTAATATACGATCAGGTAAATTTTCAACCTGAGATTCTTGGCAATCATGAATTATTTTTTCAAAAAAATGTTTTTTAAGTTTTAAAACTAATTCCTCCCTTTCATTATTTGATAATTTATCGTATTCACCATGATATAAGCGATAATGCCTTTCTATATAAAATTTATAAGCGCGCATCACAGTGCGTTGGCATACTAAGCACTCTGCTTTACCGAAGTAATTTTCGGCAAATAAAAAATCATTCTATATTAAACATATTGTTCAGTGTTGTCTAGTAACAAGCGACTACACAACCTGTTCATATGAATATCTAAGTCTTAGATTATAAGATCAAAGTGGCAGCCCTGGATGTAATAACGCAGTCACAAGCGAGTACACAACCTACCCACATTAATAATCAAACAAGACTAAATGTTTTTATTCTCTGTTTCATGGTTGTTATTAAATAAAAATACAAATTATCTTCTCATGCTCTCTTCATTAGTGTGAGAGCATTCGTACATGTGCAGTGTTTTGACGATCTCTGCATTAGATAGAGACAGTTGGTACCAAAAAGAACAAGAAAATAAATATAGTTATGAGTGAAAAAACAAGAATGGGAAAAAGTTTTACTTTGTGAAGTAGTTAAATAAAATAAAAAACCCCAGTATGCATTAACATACATAGAGATGAAATTCGCAAAATCTAATTGTTGTAGTTAAACAGCAACAGATGTAAGTACAAGTTAAAAACTAAAAACCCACCACCATCAACAACAGAGAGAAAAACAAGAAGAGATGCAGTTTTGTGAGCCGTATATAATCTATGAACAACTCAATTAACTTATAACGCACTTTAAGCTAAATATTTCTCAACTAATGGTGGTTGATGACTGAATTACTCTTAATAGAGTCAACTGACTATTTTAACATTGCGATGTCCTAGGCGGTAGTCAATTGTCCGACTCTGCATTACTTTCCAACTAACTTAAAGCTAACTTTATTTAAGCCAAATGGTAGCTAGTGTGCAAAAAGATGATGCTGGGGTTCGAACTATGTATCACACGTTTTGTAGTCAACGTGCTGACCACCCAGCTAAGGTACCATTTAAAATAATGATAGTAATAAGTTAATATAGACTCGAAATAAGTTACAAAGTAGCTGAGAGAGTAAAATTGTTAGCTGTCACCAAATGCCATTATGCACTCAACTTAAGAATTGATTTTGGGTCAGTTCTGGATTACATTGTAGTTAGCTTTTAGTTGGTCTAAAAAAGTTAACTATAAGTTGATTATTTTTGTAGTCGACTACAGATTTGCTTATAGGGTACATATGATTAAGAGAAAGCCGAGATAATCATATTTATTGTGTGTGTGAAGATAACGATCCAAGCGGAGAGATCGTTGGCAGTGAAGCAGCAAGCAGAGTTAGCTGATTACACCAACGAAGAGAGAACGCAGATCAGAGACGGAGTGTCAACGCTGGCAGAGAAGCAGAGTATCAGAGTACAACCAACATACTGTGAGTGATGTGAGTCTGGAGTTACTGGCAGAGTTAACGATAAGTGACGATGTATTTATCTCATATAATTTTTGTAATCAAACAAATATATAGAGTAGAGTATATACTGAAAGTAGGTCAGTAGTGTCACTTATGTAAAGTACATACTGAGAAGAATAGGGTGTTTTAATAGGTGGTAATTTTTATTTTATATAAATTTCATTAGAGTTTTCAGTTTTAGTGATTAAAATTATACGAAAATTAATAAAAAAAAATTTTGTAAATTTAAATGAAAAGATTTGTAAAATAAAACAATTGTATGATAATATACAGGGTGAAATCAAAATTCTCACGAGTTCGAGTTAAATAAGCAAATATTATTGAGATTTATAAAGAGTTGAGAAAAAAAAATAATATATAAAGAAACATATTGAACATTTTTGGATACAAACAGATTACGTTTGCATTTTGTATTAACGGGTGCATCGATAGTTGATGTGTTTGGAGGGTGGTTGAGAATTTTGTTTTTCCTTTTGTTTTTAAAGAAATTTGTATGATATTTTGAATTTTGCGAAGCCAATTGCTAAATCGAAATAGAAAGACAGAGAGTTAGAAAATTTATATTGATCAGTTAAGTTGTTCAAGAGTATTAATTACTGTTTTGATATTTTCAACTGCTTACGAGAGATACTATTGTAAAAACAATTACATATTTGATATTTCTTTTACACAGAGAATCTCTTTTTTAAATATCAACATTACTGTATATCGATTAAAATCCTTTTTATAATATTTGAAATTTTGATAATATTGGTAAGAAAATCCCCACTGATAGTAGAATATGGAGTTGAGCGATATACTAGTTTTGACGTTAGAAGAGTTAAGGGCTAATGCCGGTGAACTGAGACTAGACGTCACTGGGACAAAGACTGATTTGCAGGGGAGACTTATTTTACATTTTAGTCTTCTTACCGACGCTGGGGGAAATTCGAAGTCTGAAGATGTGGCTTCGGGAGAAAATGAAGTAACCAGAGTGTATTCACATTTTACATTAAGAGACGTTGAAGATTCCGTTACAAAATTTTCGGGTGAAAGCGTGCAAGATGTTGAGCCATAGCTACAAGAATTTGAAGACTGGGCTCATATGTTGAGATGGGATCAATTGCAAAAATATATTTACGGTAAGCAGTTGCTAATGGGTGCGGCCAAGATCTTCATCAGAAGTCAATCCGGTGTGAGATATTGGAATACACTTAAAGAAATTTTGCGCAAAGAATTTGGGACAAAACCATCAGTAATTTCAATCCACAAGAAGTTGAAGAACCGGAGAAAGCGAAATGATGAATCGATACGCCAATATTTATACTGCTTAATGGAAATAGGTGGCTCCATCGAATTGGATGATGTTAGCCTAATTGAGTATTTTATAGAAGGTGTTTCAGGTAGCGTGTCGAGTAAAGCAATATTGTATGAAGCGCGAACTATAAGTGAATTAAAAGAGTAGTTAGAAGTTAGATAAGACTGTCTCTGCAGAAAAGTCGTCAAACTTTCAAAGCGGGAAAATGCGATGTAAGGAGCTAGTACCAGAGTTACACGTCGGAAATAGAAGATGTTATAAATGCGGAGTGCAATGCGATATCCATCAAATGTTTCGAGTGTAAGAGCGTAGGTAACAAATCATATGTATGTAAAACTTTTAAACGAGAGGTCGTGGGTGCAGATATCAAAATAAATGTCAATACTTTAACTGAAAACATTCGTTCCCCATCGGGAAGAATATGGAAGGATAAAACTCCTCAGGTTCGCCCATTAGAACGATTAGGAAAAGAAAATTTAATGAATAGGTCATCCGATGAACCGATTATTTTATCTGAAGGAGATAGTGCTTACCACAGGCCTGCGTTAGACGCTAATTCGATTTCTGAGCCAAGTGACGAAAGTAGAAATATTGCAGCCGGTAGTAGACAAGAAAATGAGCTAGAGCAGCCGAACGAGAAGTGTACAACAGACTCAATTAGAGGGTATGCCATACAGAACAATGATTGGACAATGAACGATGCTAATGTCAAGGTTCTAAAAAAAGGTAATTGTGATGAATACTACTTGAGAAGAGAGACAAAAGAGATAGTCGAAAACCTGATTTATGAACCAAAACTAAAGACGGATGTAGTAGTAGAGAGCTGTATAGAGGGAATAAAAAACGAGGCAAACCCGCGCAGTGAAGAGGGTGTCCTCAGTTCGATCGACAAATCAGATAGAGAAATCGCCTTTAAGTCAAATAGAATTAAAGTATGGTGCAGAGACAGGGAAATACAGAATCCACTAGTCGCCACGAGAGTTTCAAGAGGAAATGAGCAAGTAAATCGCATAAATCGTATAATCGATCCCATGTTAGCCAAAATGTGTGCCGAAAAACCAAAGCAGTGGTATAAATATGTCGAGGACGAGGGCGGAGGAACGAGAAAATATTTAAGCGGCGTAGAGACCATGAAGCTGTAAAGTCCGGCTTCGGGGACGAAGCCTACGTCAGGCGGGCCGAATGTAGGATGAGACAACTGACCCACTGTAATATTTACAGCAATTGTCCCACTGTACGTAATGACGTGAGATAACGGACAAGATATGAGACCAAAATTACTACAGAAACATACATACTGAGACATACTGCAGAAACATGCACACTGATACAAACGAACCAGTGAAGAAAAAATACAAAGATAATGCTTTGTGCTTAAGATATTGGAAAAGACTACTTAGTTGTAAAATGACAGTTAAGGTGTTCGATGCCAACTCGCGTGCAGTGGTGGTTCTCTTTGTAATTAATTAAAATACTTAGTGCTAGTTTGTAAAATAGGATAAGCTAAGTTATATAAAATAACCTGAATTATTATATTAAAATGAGTTGTGGTCATTTATCCTTGGAACCGGCGGTTGGTATTAATATATATATATATATATATATATATATATATATATATATATATATATATATATATATATATATATATATATATATATATATATATATATATATATATATATATATATATATATGTATATATATATATATATATATATATATATATATATATATATATATATATATATATATATATATATATATATATATATATATATATATATATATATATATATATATATATATATATATATATATATATATATATATATATATATATATATATATATATATATATATATATATATATATATATATATATATATATATATATATATATATATATATATATATATTTATATATCTATATACATATATATGTTCTTTTACTCCTCTGGGGAGCATAGGCCATAACAAATTAATTCCAATGAGCTCGATCATCGGCGCGATGTTTAACTTCATTCCACTGTAGTCGTAGTTTGGATAGTTCGGTTGTGATTTGGCGTTTCCAGGTGTGTGATGGTCGTCCAATGTGCCTGCTTCCCTGAGGGTTCCAGTCTATGGCTTTCTTGGCGATGTCATCTAATGGCTTGCGGAGAGTGTGTCCAAGCCAACCCCATTTGCGTCTTCTTATTTCCACCTCAATTGGTTGCTGGTCTGTGCCTGACCAGAGTTGGGCATTGGATATTTCGGAGGGCCAGTAAACACGCAAGATTCTACGCAGGCCTTTATTAGCAAACACCCAAAGAGACTGAGTATCGCGCGGTGCCAAATTCCACGTCTCGCAACCGTATAATAATGTAGATTTAACGTTGGAGTTGAACATTTTAATTATGGTGCGCCTCGATATGTTAAACGATTGCCAAATAGGGCTAAGTTGGGCAATTGCATTGCGTGCTATTAATGCGACTGGCAACATCTGCTGATAAACAACCGGATTTATCGATTATACTACGTAGATAGCAGAA
>OY101449.1:88159279-88184279 GCA_956483635.1 Panzeria rudis | reverse complement strand
CTATAATAATGTCAATAATAATAATTATCAAAATAACAATAGCGGCAGAAATTATCGTAATAATAACAGCAACAACTATAATAGGCGCAATAATAATAATAGACACACCAACTTTAATAGAAATGTTCGTGTTATTAATAGCGATGTTCAGGGAAACGGCGACGGCCTCCTGACCACCCATCAGGAGGAAAACTAAACACAAATGATAAAAGCGTCAACTCCGCAACTTTTAAAAACAATGTTTACCACTTTAATCTAAATTTATCAACCTATTGTTCTATTAAGAACACATTAAGCAAAAATGTCAATACGTTCTTAATAGATACTGGTGCCAGTGTATCAGTTTTAAAAAACTTTTGCATTAAAACTCAGGAAAATCTCAATCTTGCATACAAATGTAAACTTACGGGTATAGGTAATAGTCCAGTCTACACAACGGGGAAAATCACAGGCGATTTAATTAACAAAAATACTCTTATTAAACATGATTTTCTCGTCGTTAATGATAATTTTCCAATACCTACTGATGGTATTCTAGGCCTTGATTTCATTACAAAGTATAATTGCATCCTTGATTTTGACAAAAATAATCAACTTTTAGTACTTAGAACAGACGACTACCCAAATGAAATAATCTTCAAATTAAGAAATCAACCTACATCACAAAATCTCTTATCAATACCCGCACGAAGTGAAGTGATTAGAAGAATAAATATTGAAACAAAAAACAGTTCTATATTTGTACCCAGGCAGGAAGTTGCCCCCGGTATATACATAGCAAATTCCATCACATCAAACAAATTACCCTACGTCCGTATCATTAACACTACAGATGAAAATGCATTCATCCCAAATACAAAAGTTATCACCGACAATTTAGATAATTATAACATAGTTAAATGTTCAAAAAACCAACATAAAAACAGTGAATCCAGATCAAAGAAAATTTTAGAAAAACTTCAACCCAACTTCCCAAAATTTGCATATCATAATTTAACAAAACTATGTTCACAATACACAGACATTTTTGGTTTAGAAAATGAAAAAATTTCATGTAATAATTTTTATAAGCAAAAACTAAGATTAAAAGATACTACACCAGTCTACATAAAAAACTATAGGATTCCAGAATCACAAAAGTGCGAAATTAATAGTCAGGTAGAAAAACTCATTAGTGACGACCTTGTAGAACCCTCCTTATCTGAATTTAATAGCCCAATATTGCTTGTGCCAAAAAAATCTTTACCAAATAGCAATGAAAAAAGATGGAGGCTAGTTATTGACTATAGACAAGTCAATAAAGAACTCATAGCGGACAAATTCCCTCTCCCTAGAATTGATGACATTTTGGATCAACTAGGAAGATCCAAATATTTTTCATGTCTTGACCTTATGTCGGGTTTCCATCAAATAGAGCTTGAGGAATGCTCCAGGGACATCACTTCCTTTTCCACTAATGCTGGATCATACAGATATAAAAGACTCCCTTATGGACTCAAAATAGCCCCGAACTCTTTCCAACGCATGATGACTCTGGCGTTCGCAGGCCTGAAGCCGTCTCAAGCTTTCTTGTATATGGACGACCTTGTTGTCCTAGGATGCTCAGAAAATCATATGCTCAAAAATCTTAAAGATATCTTCGAAACTTGTAGAAATCTTAATTTAAAATTGCACCCTGACAAATGCATATTTTTTAAACATCAGGTAACGTTTTTGGGCCATAAATGTACTGACAAAGGCATTTACCCAGATGACGGAAAATTTGAAACAATAAGAAAGTACCCGATACCCAAAAACGCTGACGATGCAAGAAGATTTGTTGCCTTTTGCAACTATTACCGCAGGTTCATAAAAAACTTTGCTAAGCATTCAATACATCTCACAAGGTTAACGAGAAAAAATACTCAATTTATTTGGTCAAAAGAATGCGAAGAAGCATTCCAATATCTAAAAAATTCCCTGTTATCACCGCAAATATTACAATATCCGAATTTTGAAAAAGAATTTTGCATCACAACTGATGCAAGTAAAGACGCCTGCAGAGCTATTCTTAGCCAAGAATATAATGGTATTCAGCTACCTGTATTTTCAGTGACATTAAAGAAATGGGTGAAAACATTAATATACTAAAAGTCAATACACGATTACAAAATAAAAGCAAAACTATTAATAACACTAATACAAATTGTAATACTGAACCAATAGGCAATAAGCCTCGCGCATATGAAATTACTAACAAAAGTGATGTTAGAAAATTTGTTTGTTTGAAGTTTACCCAAATAGTAGATACATTTAGGTGTTCACTAATAAAAGGGAAACATATATTGTTTAAAATTGCGATGAATGAATTTATTATTAATGGAAAGATTGATTTAGATCAATTCTTACCAAAGCTAGAAAATATGGCTAATAATATAGGCATTCAGAAGTTGCAACTGTCGCTCAATGATATAATATTTGAAAATACTCGAGTTAATGATTTTAAGGAAATCGCGAATAAAAAATTAAACAATCTAGAAATTGCGTTAACACCGAAAATAAAAATAATAACTAACGAAAGAGAAAAACTTGAAATAATAAAGAAAAATCATGATGATCCACTGCTCGGTGGCCACCCAGGGATCACAAGATTATTAAATAAGCTCAGAAACGACTACTTCTGGAAAAAACATGACTAAACAAGTCACCAAGTATGTAAAAAACTGTGTGCAATGCCAGTTGAACAAAGTACGTCCAAAACAAAAAGAGAATTTAGCAATTACACCAACTCCCGCTAAGCCCTTTGATATCGTCGTTATAGATACAATAGGGCCATTTATAAAATCAAACGCAGGAAATGAGTACGCGGTTACAATTTTATGTGACTTATCTAAATATCTAATAGCTGCCCCCATACCTGATAAATCGGCGAAAAATGTGGCAAAAGCAATTTTTATGAATTGCATATTAAAATTCGGACCCATGAAAACACTACTCACAGACATGGGCACGGAATATAAAACACAGGTAATTGTAGAACTCTGCAAATTACTTGGCATAAAGCAATTACACTCCACAGCATACCACCATGAAACTTTAGGTGCCGTTGAACGTTCTCATAGAACACTCAACGAGTACCTAAGAACTTATTTATCACCCAGCAAAACAGACTGGGACGAGTGGGTAACCTACTTTGAATTCTGCTATAATACAACCCCTTCATCGGTACATGGTTACTGTCCATTTGAGCTGGTGTTCGGGAAACCGCCCACACCGCTCAACTTTCTTCTGAAAGGGGAGGTAGATCCAATATATAATTTTGAAGCCTACGATAAGGAGGTTAAATATAGGCTACAATTGACACACCAAAGAGCCAAATTGTTAATTGAAAAGGCAAAACTTAAGCAAAAGGAAATCTATGATAGAATGTCGTGTCCACAAGACATTCAAATAAATGACATGGTCCTAGTGGAGAATGCACCTGGACGCAAACTAGATCAATTATACACAGGGCCTTATAAGGTCATTGCAATAGAAGATAAGAATATAGTAATAAGAATAAAAAATAATAAGAACTCTACGGTTCACAAAAATAGAGTAAAATTATTTCATAAGGATTAACTATAGTTAGGCGGATCCCCTAAAACTATTTACCAACTAAAACACATACATATTTTAAGTTTTCCAAAAATTACGCATTTTTCATATAAAACGAAAAAAAATAATATATATTGTATATGTAAAATAACAACAATATTTTTAAAATGGTCTTAAAATTGTCCAGACAATTATAAAACCATTCATTCAAAAGGGGAGGTGTAATGAATGCATGTGTCATTAAAGAATGCTGAATTTTAGGCCACTTGAAAATTATATTTTCATAAAAATATCAATGAAATTTAAGATCTTTGAAACCAAACGCGGACTATTTATATTAACACTTAACTAGCAAATTACTCGTGATGTGTGCCAATGCACTTAAAGGAATTTGATCAGTGCACAATATTAAGCACATGCATTCATGACGCCCTTTTATTTTGAGTATATAAGCTTAGTTTTTAATCAGTAATAGAGTTAGTTAGTAATAAGACAATTATTAATAAAGTAATAAAGCAATAATTAAAAAAGTAATAAAGCAATTATTAATTATTAATAGACTAAAATATTTGGAGTTTAATGTTATAACAGCTTCATGGTCTCTACGCCGCTGAAATATTTTCTCGTTCCTCCGCGCTCGTCCTCGACATATTTATACCACTGCTTTGGTTTTTCGGCACACATTTTGGCTAACATGGGATCGATTATACGATTTATGCGATTTACTTGCTCATTTCCTCTTGAAACTCTCGTGGCGACTAGTGGATTCCGTATTTCCCTGCCTCTGCACCATACTTCAATTCTATTTGACTTAAAGGCGATTTCTCTATCTGATTTGTCGATCGAACTGAGGACACCCTCTTCACTGCGCGGGTTAGCCTCGTTTTTCATTCCCTCTATACAGCTCTCTACTACTACATCCGTCTTTAGTTTTGGTTCATAAATCTGGTTTTCGACTATCTTTTTTGTCTCTCTTCTCATCACAATTACCTTTTTTTAGTACCTCGACATTAGCATCGTTCATCGTCCAATCATGTTTCTGTATGGCATATTCTCTAATTGAGTCTGTTGTACACTTCTCGTTCGGCTGCTCTAGCTCATTTTCTTGTCTACTACCGGCTGCAATATTTCTACTTTCGTCACTTGGCTCAGAAATCGAATTAGCGTCTAACGCAGGCCTGTGGTAAGCACTATCTCCTTCAGATAAAATAATCGGTTCATCGGATGACCTATTCATTAAATTTTCTTTTCCTAATCCTTCTAATGGGCGAACCTGAGGAGTTTTATCCTTCCATATTCTTCCCGATGGGGAACGAATGTCTTCAGTTAAAGTATTGACATTTATTTTGACATCTGCACCCACGACCTCTCGTTTAAAAGATTTACATACATATCATTTGTGACCTACGCTCTTACACTCGAAACATTTTATGGATATCGCATTGCACTCCTTTGCCATATGCCCCTTTAAGCCGCATTTATAACATCTTCTATTTCCGACGTGTAACTCTGGTACTAGCTCCTTACATCACATTTTCCCGCTTTGAAAGTTTGACGACTTTTCTGCAGAGACAATCTTATCTAACTTCTCTTTTAATTCACTTATAGTTCGCGCTTCATACAATATTGCTTTACTCGACACGCTACCTGAAACACCTTCTATAAAATACTCAATTAGGCTAACATCATCCAATTCGATGGAGCCACCTATTTCCATTAAGCAGTATAAATATTGGCGTATCGATTCATCATTTCGCTTTCTCCGGTTCTTCAACTTCTTGTGGATTGAAATTACTGATGGTTTTGTCCCAAATTCTTTGCGCAATATTTCTTTAAGTGTATTCCAATCTCTCACACCGGATTGACTTCTGATGAAGATCTTGGCCGCACCCATTAGCAACTGCTTACCGTAAATATATTTTTGCAATTGATCCCATCTCAACATATGAGCCCAGTCTTCAAATTCTTGTAGCTATGGTTCAACATCTTGCACGCTTTATATATATATATATATATATATATATATATATATATATATATATATATATATATATATATATATATATATATATATATATTCATATATATATTCATATATATATGTATATATATATATATATATATATATATATATATATATATATATATATATATATATATATATATATATATATATATATATATATATATATATATATATATATTCATATATATATTCATATATATATGTATATATATATATATATATATATATATATATATATATATATATATATATATATATATATATATATATATATATATATATATATATATATATATATATATATATATATATATATATATATATATATATATATATATATATATATATATATATATATATATATATATATATATATATATATATATATATATATATATATATATATATATATATATATATATATATATATATATATATATATATATATATATATATATATATATATATATATATATATATATATATATATATATATATATATATATATATATATATATATATATATATATATATATATATATATATATATATATATATATATATATATATATATAGTTTTTTAAGATAAGGATCCGAAAACTCTTTAGACTAATAATTCATAAATCCAAGTGCACCATTAGCTTTGTTAACAGTCAGTGATATGTGATCAAGAAAATGAAGCCGGTAATCCAACAATATACCAGGGTCCAGAATTTTGTGGATATTTTTTAGTGTGGTATCATCAACGCGATAAAAGGAATCGAGTTTGCTCTGCCTAAAAACTGACATGTGTTTACATTTTTTAATATATAAATCCAATCGATTAATTGTACATCATTGATAGACATTTTCAATATCAGACCGTAGAGAATGATGACCATTAATGTCATTAAAAGTGTTGAAAATTTTGACATCATCTGCATACATCAGCATATTAGAGTGCAAAATAGCAGAAGGAACGGCGTTGATAAATAACGTGAATAAAATAGGACCTAAGTGACTGCCTTTGGGAACACCAGAATTAACTTGAATAAGCTTTGACGTAACACCTCTGAATTTGACTTGTTAAGTTCTAATTGACAGATATGATCTTAACCATTTTATTGACATGTTGCTAAAACCCATAAGAGACAGTTTGTGTAGTAAAATATCAGGTTTACTTAATGGAACGCTTTGCTAAGATCTGTGTATATCACATTGGTTTGCATTTTATTTGTAAAGCCTTCATTAACAATGGTAGTAAGTTCCAAGATATTAGTTGTCGTGGAAAGCGACATATTGTAAGAAACTAATTTTTTTAATGAAATCAAAATTTTGTGAGCCTACCCATAGTTTAAAATCATTAAAATATCAAATTTGTTTTTAACTTTTGAAATACAGGCTATAACATTTGATCGTAAGCGACAGTTTTTGAATATAAATCATGTTTAAATATAATAAAAAGCCCTTCTCCTGAAAAATTTAATTTTTGTCGCTTACGATCATTTGGCGCTAGGGGATCGATATAATTAATTTTAAAGTTTGCTTACTGTATTTTTGAAAATTACATACCTAATATTTATGACTTAAATATATATAAAAATGAATTTATTTGATATCATTTACTTTACAATATTCATTAAATATGAAATAAAAATGTTATGTTAATATATCAACCCCTTTGCGCGAAATAATCGTAAGCGACATTTTGTGAGAAGCTAATTTTTTTATTGAAATCAAAATTTTATGATTTTTTTAATTTAAAATATATGGGATTTTGGGGATATATGGGATTTTGGCTTAAAACCCTTTTGGCATATTGTCATCCTCTTTTGCCTTTTATTTTCGTCTTTGGGAACGCTAAAAATATTCCATTTCCAGGAACATTTTTCTTTTTACACAAAAAGCAGTAACGCATTTTTAATAGTTCACTTAAACTTTAAATTATCTAAAATTTGATTGCTTAATCTCACTTTTCACTTTTAAATGGTTTAAATTTTTATTTGTTTTTCTTTGTGTTTGTTTTGCTTTGTACAAACATAAACAAAATTTTGACATAAACTTGACTAAAAGTTCGCAAAGCAAAAAATTGTCAGCTGAGCTTGTGATGCCACCTAGTTAAATACACCTTGCCTAGGGGCTAGTAAAATTTTTGACACAAGAGATAAATTTTTGCCAAGCAGAAATTAGAAGCATGGTATCATAAGAAGGTAAAACCATCGCCGTCGTTTTTGGAAATTCGAGGCGCCGCGGCGCGCCGCCCAAACCATCGATTATTGCTGCTCTTAAATGTAGTTAGACTGTGAAAAATTTATTTTAATTTGCGAAAAATTGTACATCATATTATACAATTTTTCGCTACAGCATAGAATTTTTTCTTACATGTTTAAAAATTTTCTTTAAAAAATTTAACGGTAGCCGGCGGCTTGCAGTAAATTTGTTTGCTTTGCCGCCGCAAAATTTTATATTGTAAAAAAAGGTATCATTTCACACAGCTGGAACATGAATGTTTTTACAAACGTCAAAATTTTATTAATATGATTATTTCGAACGTATTTGCTTTGTGAATCGAAATTGATTATTAGGCTAAGGTTCGTAACGTTATATTCAGAAAGAACTGGGCATGATTAATATTCCAAGGAACAAGGGAAAAATTAACATCAACTTAATTTTTCAACGTACACAGCAGAACAGAGTAGCGCCACTTTCGGAAGCCGCTACACTTCCATCGTCAGTGCTCACGTGTATTTGCTATCACCACTTGTCAGGTGGCTCTGTTGAATGTTGAAAATTTCATGTTGTCAAAAAAGATATCATTTGGCACAGTAGAAACATGAAAAATTTTCCGCACAGGCAAATATTTTCGTACCATAGCACTTTTCTACCATTTGACACACGCCCTAACTAAATAAAATGAAAAACTTTGAAATTGCGAGATAATTACCCTTTATGGATTGGCACCAGTTTTAAAAGTTTTTGTTTAGTTCCTCGATTTTTCCTTTAGAAGAAAAAATTTAATTTAATGTCTTACCAGTATATATGTACATATTTTTTACTTATTAAAATTTAAATTTTCTTGAGAATAATTACATTATTATATTGCTATTTGTTCACAAAAGCTTCTTTTTAGTAGTCCGGTTATATACATATATAAAAAAAGACTGCATGTTTTTGCCTTTTATACCCAGTCTTTAACATTGCTCAAAATGCTTAATGGAAAGATTTTTTTTAGCTACCAATACAAATGATCTAAAAATAGGCATACATACTCAAATACTTGGATCGTGGTGAATTTGTATCGCATGGTTTTTATTTTGTTTTAGATTACTTCTCATAGATTTATTTAGAAGTACATACAATCAGTTAAATTCAAATTGCTTGTTTGAAATATTATCGCCAGCACCTTTACAGTGGCGGCGGACGACTTTAAAACGATCGACTTGTTTCTTTGATTTTGACATTAGGAATCATTTTACACTAAAGCAAAGCATACATTACTCCAGTATACTGGCACAAACAACTGATATTGAGTCGTGCTCGAAACACTTAACATACAAGCATACTGGTGTAATATTCATTTCTTTAAAAATTCTGTACGGATGAGTTGTTGTACATAGTGCGCACCGCATTTATTTTGATATTATTTTGAAAATAAAAGTCAAGGAAAACGCGTGTTTTAAAGGTGGTGCGTCATATTTTGTTGTTAATTGCGACGTATTTTGTCTTTCCAATGTTTACTCGATAGAATCTGAGTAGAGAGACAGGTCATTTAGCTTTTCCTGCATTTGTGGTTGCTGGCTGGAAAGTACAACAATGTCATCGGCATAAACTAGGTCATCTAGGTATTACATGTTGATAGGATGTTATTGTAAACCGCTTCCTCTTTTCAAGTCGAATGCAGTTCTCAGTACTTCGTCTATCACTATTAGGAATAGGAGTGTGGATAGTATGCATCCTTGACGTACGCCAGCAACTGGTGTTATGTCCTCAGATAGTTTACCATCATGGAGCAATCTGGAGCGAAATCCTTCGTATTGCGCTTGTATTAGGTTGCATATTTTGTCTGGTATACCCTTTCGATGTAGTGCTATCCATACATTCTTGAGACTTAGTCGATCTAATCTTACTTGAGTAAGATTAATATTACAATTGTAATAACGCGGTGTGAGCTGTGTATGAGTGTATTAGTGTAATCATACGGATAACAAGAAGTACAGAGAAACTTAATAGCTGCATAGAAATACACTAACACTGGCAAAGGGAGTCTCAAGGTCAAACTTCTGCAGTAAGGTCGTACATTTATTGGTTGGTGCTGTGTTGCCGTGTTTTTGAATTGAGTGAGAATTTCGGCGTTGCCGTTTTTGGTTTTTCCCGGGAACTTCTGGGATTTAGGGGATTTTGTGTCCAGTTTTTCGGGACTCAGACCCGGTTCGTCTTGGTTTTTGAACCCCGGTTTTTTTGAAGAAAAAAAAGGTTTTTCGGTTTTACCGAATTGGTTGCTGAACTTGGTGCGATATTTGGCTGACGGTTAATTGACAGCGCTTGTCTTTGACTGTTGGTTATTTTGCTGTCTAACTGCGGTAATTCCAACTATTTTGTACGAGTACATATATTATTATTTTTTACTTTTTTTATGTTTGTACACGCATAACTCTGTCATTTGTGAACTGAATTTTAAAACTCTTTTTTTGTTGGAAAGGGTTTGCCTGCAGTTTGGTCCCATATTTTTTTCGAAAATCGGATGGGGGAAATTTGCTCCCCCCATGCATAACTATGTCATTTGTAAACCGATTTTTAAAATTTTTTATTTGAAAGGGTTTGCCAAAATTGGTCCCAAAATTGTTTGTCGTAAATCGGAGGGGGAAATTTTCTCCCCCCATGAATGACTCTGTCATTTGTGAACCGATTTTCAAAATTCTTGTTTTGTTGGAAAGGGTTTGACAAATATTGGTCCCAAAATTTGTTTGTCGAAAACCGGAGGGGGAAATCTTTTTCATAATCAATCGCAAATTTTGAGTAAGATTGTAATAACGCGGTGTGATCTGTGTATTAGTGTAATCATACGGACAACAAGAAAGAAGTACAGAGAAACTTAACAGCTGCATAGAAATACACTAACACCATCTAGTGCGTAATAGTAGTAGTAGTAGCTACTAACTTTCGCTAATTGTCGTACATTATGTTATCGCAGGCAAATAAAAACAAATAAATAAAATAAATACAAAAACATTTAATTTTAATAACTTTTAAAAAGATTTTTTGCACTTTTAATAAGAAATTTACTAAAACAAAGCAAAATAAGGAAAACAAAAAACTAAACTTGTCAAACTTAAAGTCTTCTTCGCCTTTGAGATTGTCATTCATACTTAACAGCTGCATGTAAACACCATCTAGTGCGCAATAGGAGCTACTAATTTTCACTAACATATAATTGTGCTAGCGCTGTACAGTTCGAAAACAATTGCTGTAAAATAACTACATGCGCTACATTTCAGTAATCAGCTGAAAAAAAATTTTTCATTACTAGATGTTTACACATCTCCCCTGTGATCGGACTCACATTATTTTTTTTTTAATTGAAAGGGTTTGCTTGAAGTTTGGTTCCATAGAAGTCGAAGTGGGGCGGAAAAAGTGGTAGCCCGTTATATTGATTATAGCATAACTCCACACTCAAACGAAAAATCAGTCCATCCGTACTTACATTAATCCCAAGCGGTGTCAAAAGTACGGTAATCCCGGTTTTTCTGAAATCAAGTACATAAAGATTGTTTCAAGTTGGAATATTCAAGTGCGAAATACTTAATTTTAGCCTGACTAGCCTTTATTGAGTGAAAAAATCTTATTTTAAGTACGAGTATATTTATATACTTTATACACAGTCGTACTCTTACTGCGTTAGTGTTTGTTTGATGATGGCCACAAATTACTGTTCTACTCTTTTTGTTGTTTATTTTCATTACTCGGGCATAGCCGACAAGTAGCTGATACACGTCGTCTTGCATGTAGATTCAAGCCCGCTGTATACTTGAATCAATCCCTGCCGCGTACTTGAATCAATCCTAAACTGCGTACTTTAATCAATCCCGCGCGTTCTTGAATCAATCCCGAATCAGGCTAACTTTTATTTATTTAATAATCATGGAACTGACTTGAGAATTTTTTTTTTACTAATTATATAAATTTAAGATTTTTACCTACTTGTTTTAATTTAACATTTATTTTTGTTCATTCCTGGTATTGAACTTAACTCATCATGTTTTGTAAACCAACGTCTTAGACAACTCAGCTAACTTGGTATAGAAAGAACGACGGCTAAAATCCAGTATAAGCCAGCAGCATGTAATACGACGTTTGTAGGCTATTAGCCGGCAGTGCACGAACTTCTGTTTGTTCGTGCACCAACAATAAGACAACAACATAAGCACAACATGCAACTGAAGCTATCAACAAGCAAACAAATACCAACACACTACGAGTGTTTAAAAATCTTATACTAATAGTAGTACTTAAAATAAGAATTTTGTACACAATTTAAGTATTTTGTTATTAATTCAAGATTTTTTACGTGATTATCCCGTTTTCGTCTTGACTTAAGTACATTTTAGTGTTATTCGTACTTAAATTAGTCTTACTCAAAGTAAGTAGAAAATACTTGAATTTAGTACGGCGTTTTTCTTTCTGTGCACCTTTTCTTGACCGATTTCAATTTTTGTTTTGTTTGAAAGGTTTGGTACTATAAAAAAATTGCAGTCGAACACACAATTAGTAGAAGTAAACAACATTTGACTTAACGCAAAATTGCGTCCGTTTTGCAATCTGTTCAATGGGATCTTTGCATTGAAGTCGGTTTTTTTGGCAGAGTTATTTCATCATTATTGCTAGACGAGATAGACGATAAATAACGCATTAAGGATTTCTTCTCAATATGTTTAAAGCGCGTCCATCGCCGGGTCGAATAAAGCTAGTTAATTGTATAAAGTTGTAGAAAAATAAAAGAGATTCATATCGAATATTAATTGTTTGTAGGGTTTTGTTTAAGTTTCTAGGCCTACTACGCTTATTTTACTCTTTTGCGATTTTCAAAATATTATTATTTGTAAATTCTCAAATGGTTTTTGAAAGTCTGTGCATAAAATAAAAGGTGTAAGACTTTCAACAAATAAAGTAAACCGCAAAAATCTAATTTTACAGTAGAATTTTTTTTTACTTTTTTTCCAATATGTTCAGAATTTTTCAATGAATATTTAAATGTAGCCTGCTAATGATCTTATGCGATTTATAGATAAGTTTTACGTTAATACTCCGTTCAGAAAATATTTTTTGTCAGTTAAGTTATTCTTGTCGGTCAATTTCGGCAAGGTCACTCTAAAATGTAACAACAAAAATAACGTAACCCACAGAAATAAAATTTTACATGAGATTTTTTTTTAATTTTTTCTTATTTCTTCAGCATTTTTTAAAGAAAATTTAATTGAAGCCTTCAAATGACCTTCTGAAGATTATAGACTGCTTTTACTACATTAACTGCGCGTGGTAAAGAAGATTTTCAACACTAATCTTGAAATTACATCGGAGTCTTTATTTAGTATTTACATCTGATACTTTAAATTATTCTTTGTCCGTTTCCTATGTGTATGACTGATATGATTTATATTCCGTGAATTTAAAGATTATCATAATTTAAATATATTTCTGTTAGGTATAATGATAATGGCTGATATAATTTAAAATATTGTGATTATGCCAATTTAAGTGCTGAAATTGGTGATGTCAATTGGAAAATGCTTTTTAATGATAAGGATATAACTGATTGTTATGGCACATTTACTAATACTCTAAGTGATATTGGTACACGTTCTGTTTCACCTTTATCAAATAAGACTCATAGGCTTCCATGATACACTAAGGGCCACATGCATAACGAAAACTTGGCATGAAGATATCATAAACGATGAAGTTGAACTGGCTCTTCGCAAGATCTATTGGACTATTTGACATTAAAAGTTTGTTCAATATATTGACGTGTTAGGAATACAATATACAGTGGTTTTTAATGTCCAATTGTATGGAAAAATTCTTCAAAAGACAGTTTAATCTCGTAACTTCTAAGTTCCTGCAAAGTTTTGGTTATGCACACAGCCGTAAATGTTAAAAAAAATTAAAAATTCTTAGAATATATAAGTTTAAAGAAACTGGTGATTTACTATATGTGGGAATTAGTTTTCTGGATTAATTTTTGTATAAGCAGTATATATTCAATTTTGATTCTTCGATTAAAAATAACCCTAAAAATTTTTGAAATTTTATAAATTCTAAAAAAATCTTGTTGAAAATTATCTCAAAAATTTCATTGAAAAAGCGTGTTTTTTCAGTGAACAAATTGTTTAAATCTATAAAACAATGTATCTAAAAATATTTACAAATTGAGTTATGAATTTTTAGTCGAACTGTATGGTGTTTTTATACAAAGTTATTTAATTAGTTTGGCTTAAGTTCATTTTTAATTTAATCTTTCGATCAAATTATTTTTTATTTAAGACTGAAATGAAAAAGCTTATGATAGTAGAACATTCTAAGAAAAGACAGTTAGTGAAGTTCCGAACATTTAGAAAAAGTTAAGTAATAGCTGCCACTCGTCACAAGATGGCGACAGTCTGTTAATTGAGCTTACTAAAACTAGTAACATTTTCACTACAGTGTTGTTGCCACTGTCAGTGGTAGTGTAGGTAAAGGACTCTGACGAGTAGACTTGGTGGCACGAATCAGCTGTCATTTCAACCCTCCGTACATCCAAATTTTCTTTGAATGTTCAATATTCACATGCTTTGAAGTTTCTTTCTTAAATAAAAAAGAGTTTGGTCGAAAGATTAAATTAAAAATTAACTTAAGCCAAACTAATTAAATAACTTTGTATAATATTTACAAATTGTACAAAAAAAAACAATTTACTAAATCAAAGAAAATGATTAACTGGATTTTTTGAAAAGTATCATATAATATTTTTGCTTGATTTTATAAAACAATTAGTCTAAAATACTAAGGAATATTAAACAAAATAGTTTACTTAATCAATCAAAAATATTTACTGGATCTTTTGTAATATATCAAACAAAATTTTTGTCTGGGTCATCATTATCATACATTAAGCATTTACGAAATTTCACTTTGTTAAATATTTTGAAGTCTGTGTGTTTATCAAAAGACTAAAAAAATTAAGGAGACTTAACGCAACGACATTAACGAATTGATTGACTCAAAAATATTCAGTAAACGAACTTGGTACAATCACATTCCTTTTGCAAATTGATTATTATGCAAAATTTCGTAATGTTGTATTCAGATTAATAAACAATTAAGCTACTGGCTTGATATTTTCAGATAAGGTTAAGTAGAACAAAAAATCATAACAATGGTAATGAAGAAAAATATAACAATAATAACATTGGGAAAGTGTAGCTTAATATAAATTAATTTTTCGTATTAAATTTTCATGAAAAAGTGTTATATATAAGAATTGAAATCTCATTCAACAAAGCCACCTGATAAAGTAGTGATAGACAAGATACACATAAGTACTGATGATGGAAGTGTAGCTGCTTCCAAAGCCACGCTGCTATGTTCTGCTGTGTATGTTGAAAAATTAAGTTGATGTTAATATTTCCTTGGAATATTAATTCTTTCTGAATATAACGTTACGAACCTTGGCCTAATAATAAATACTAACTCTTATTAGGATTTACTAATAATATACGAGTATATGTTTATTACTTGTATAAAACATATTTTATGTTTAACGATTCTAAAAGCCTTAATAGTAAACTTAACGATAAACGACCATCAACTTCTTATTGTTTTCCTTTGATTTCTCTTCTTTCATTTAATTTATTTTACACTTTTTCTTAATGTGAAATCTGAGGAAATAAAAATTGATGTCACTTAAATGTTCATCAATATCTTTGGACTACAATAGTAATAATAATATAATCTAAGTCCAAAACAAGAACAATGACTGACATCAATTATCATTTGGCTTTACTCCAATGCCATATAAATTCATCTTGTTTTCCTTAACTTTTAAAAACAACAGTCTCATTTTTCTTTATCATCGTTTACCAAAAAACAAAACAAAAAAAAAAGTGAAAAAGAAAGAGAAAGAAACTCATCAAGTATGACAGTAAAAGCTCTCATTATGTAGACTGCAATAACAAAAATATCTGACAATCATAAAAACACAAAAAAACCGTGCAGATTTTTTTTCTAAACAAAAAACATCTATTAAAGACGATAAAATTAAACAAGTAAAATAAATTTATGAACAAATTCAACTGAAATAAAGACAAAAATTCTTGGTGACAGCCCAAAGAAACTTTGGCATCAATATTCACAGGAATAATTCCAATGGGCGATAATTAGAAAATCCTTCAGAAATGTAGCAGAAAGTGAACGAACATAAAAAACTTATAACTAACTCAAGGATATTTTATTGGAAATGTTAATAGAAAATAGACAATAGACAATAATGAAAGTGCTGGTCGTGATTATGTCATGACGGCTGCTGTGGCAGTAGCAATAGCCAATAAAACCTTGATAATCAGCTACTTTGAGAAAAATTACACATAAATGAAAGATGTCAAATAAAATGGATATGTTAAATCTAAATTGTTGTGTTTTTATTATACATCATTCATAAACAAATGATCAGTTTATTTGGATTCAGGTCCATAAATGATTGAGTTGATTTTAAAAAGTAGTTAAAACCAGGGACCTTAAATAATTGTTTTTTTTTTCTTTCTGAAGAAAAGGTTATGACAAGATAACCTTTATCTGTTTTTGGTTATTGTTAACCATTATCGTAAGATATATATTATTTTGGTCACCGTAACCAATATAAATGAGAAATATTTTTTTTTGTTATGAATAACTATTATACCAACCAAAAAAATATTTTGGTTACCAACAACCATTATCGAAAGTAATTTTATTTTTTGGTTCTCTTAGTTTCATTTAAATAACATTTTATTTATAAAATTAATAAAAATATTTTACTAAACTGCCCGTTTTTTCCAAAGGCATTTCAATATCTTGCAGCACAAACCGCTTAGAAATGCATCCATTACATCTAAAATACGATATGTATTTGGGTAGCGATAACCGAAAAATAAAATTACTTTCGATAAGGGTTATTGTAAGCAAAAAACTTTTTTGGTTGGTATAATACTTATTCATAGCGAAAAAAAAAATATGGCCGACTTCCTAAACGCCAAAATGCATTGCAGTGATTCAAAGTCGTATGTGCTTTGTTGTTGTAAACAATATAAGGTCGCATCACGGCAATGCATTTTGGTGTTTAGGAAGTCGGCCTATTTCTCACTTATATTGGCTACGATGACCAAAATGAAATATATCTTACGATAATGGTTGATTATAGCCATTATTTTAATTCATCAATGTTAATGGTTAAATAAGACATTTTTGCCATTTCTCTCATAACTGTTACATGCCTGGTTATAACATTAAGCTATAGTGAAAGTTATCCTGCCAATATAATGTATTAATATGCACAGAATAGGGAGACATCAGCCTCTTAGCATTGTCAGCAGTGCACGTTTGAAGTCTAATATTAGCCTCAATATGATGTTATATGAAACCGTACATCCAGCCATATAAATTGCATGACACGATGGTCTATCATATCTTTCCTTGAGCAGTGTGCCAGTGAATGTTGAACTTCCTCACCATAACTGATCATATTGTGATACCTTAAAAAAGTATGTATAAAAGGGAATATCACATTTAAGCTTTTCAATTTTATTCAGTTGTAAGCTTCGTCTAGGTGCCGATAAACGTGTTTATTCTTTTAACATGGCGTACCGATATTTCTGCTAAATCGTCTGGTATCGACTGTTTATATAGACTTTAATTTTTACAGAAAGAGCACAGCAATTCTAGTTAAGGTGTTCTATTCATTTTTGAAACTTCTACAGAAGCCGTTGAGCAGTGGTTTGAATCTCCTCTATTAAAACTTGTATTTATTTTTGTAGCTGCACGATACAATCATAATAATTTTGTTAAGGTTCATAGACAAATTATCCTAATGTCATAAAAACATGTTTTAAAACAATAGTAACTATAATTAATTAAAGATTCATAGTAACCTTCATATACTGGAATTAAAAAAAATACAACGGCAAAATAAAAAGAAATTCGTTCAAATGATTGAACTCTCTTCCAGTTTATTATTAAGTCTTTCCTACAATAACACCAAAGAAGAGAAACAATGTTGCACTGTTTTTATTTCTGCAAAAGCAAAATCTGCAAAGACACGTATACAATAGAGTGATGCTTATTTTGAAAAAAATCGATTTCTCCCAACCAGTCTCACACTCCAGTTTAGTGAGAATTAGTAAAAAACTGATCCTGCCAAATTTTTAGGTTAATCGGTTATTGGTAAGGCGAGGCCCCAGCCCGCACAAATTTGCGAAAAACAATAAAATTTTGCTTTCTTGCCTCATAACTTTCAAAATATTAATTTCACAAAAAAGTTTTATAAGAGGAACATGTTTCTTGTGATTTCATTTCATTTCCTAAGAGCTTTTATAAATATAAGTAAAATTTTCAAGAAGCATTAGAATTAGCACGATCAGATTAAAAAACAATATTCGTGTGACTCAAAGATAATATTGTTGTCGAATTAAGTTTTTTGTTTAAAATGAATAGGACAACTCGTTATCCAGTTATGTTAACTTTTGCTATGCAATTGCTTAATTTTTGAAAAAAGCTTATATTTCGAAAGCTAAAACCAAAAAAAAAAATAAATAAACTGAATGCAGATTCGGATTGAGCGGCTGAAATTACATAAAAAACCATTTTCAGTTGCTCCATTTTAAAACCTTGAAAATTTGTGTTTTCGTTATCATGAGCTGGGAGGACGAAAGCAGCATTAAAATAAGCTAATGTTGCTTCAAAATTTTATATTTATTTTATTAACTATTAGATCTACAGAAAAGTTGGTAGGGAATGGAATGTTGCACGCTGCACAAGCAAAATTTTCCTCCTATAAACCTTTTTGTGAAATGAATATTTTAGAATTTATGAGGCAAGAAAGCAAAATGTTATGGTTTTTCCAAAATATTAGCGGGCTGGCGCCTCGCCTTACCCTCAACCGATTAACCTGTGAATTTGGCAGGATTAGTTTTAACCAATTCTCACCAAATTGGGCGGTGAGACTGGGACAAATGGAATTTTTCAAAATATGGGTCACTCTAGTATACATATTTTGTTTGTTTTTTAAACTAATACAAGTGTGTGTACTATTTGCGCATTGAAAAGTAGCAAATTTAAAAGTTTATAACTCCCAAAATACTAAATCGATTTAAGCAATATGTGGATTGCGTACATTAGTTAATAAATATTTTTTAAATGGCATAAGTTTTATCGAAACTGGCTGTATAAAGTGATCATAAACTGCAGCAAAAAAAGGTCTAGTTTTTTTTAAAGAGAAGTAACACAATCAGGCAATTAATGCCTACCAGTTAATTGATTAATGTTCTACCTTCGTTGGGAAAGGGATAGTGTAGAGAGAGCAGGTGGTTAAGTGGGAGAGAGATAGAAAGCTCAATTTAACCCTGCTATTGCGATTTTTTTTGTAGAGCAGTGTTGCAAGCCTCTCTGGTGTCAAGTAGAGGCATAAATT
Source organism: Panzeria rudis (assembly GCA_956483635.1). Lineage (NCBI taxonomy): Eukaryota > Metazoa > Arthropoda > Insecta > Diptera > Tachinidae > Panzeria > Panzeria rudis. The sequence goes on along the minus strand of OY101449.1, from coordinate 88,165,005 downwards.
GTTAAAGCTGTGTAGGCATTTTGTTGGAGGCCAAAGTGATCAGTGCTATGCCTTCATCACTTTAACAGTCCAACAACAACCAATACAATAACACAACATGAGAAAAATGCATGATGTTGGCTTGCCTGAAACTAGTCTTCAACTCAAGACCTTAGGGTTTGTAGCCAAACGCGCTAACTACTCAGCAAAAAATTTTGCGGAACATTATTGAATTTTTTCAGTAGATGAATGTTTAATAAAATAACCAAAATGGTTTATTTACTTAAACTATCCAGTTGGCCATGTCTTTCAGACATCTTGCAAGACAGATGCGCGACAATGTTAATGTGAGAAGGAGCTGTTGGCGATAGCTCAAACACATCAGTGAGGATATTTTCGAATAAATGGCCACTAAGTTTATACACGACAACAAGAGCGATACTTTCTATAATATTTTCATTAATGACCATGTAAGTGACAACATCTTCAGAAATTTCGTTGATCCCCATTAGTGATATTTGTTTAACAAACAAAGAATATACAAAACAAATGACAATGCCGCCAATATGTCGTCAGTGACTATGTAGGCTACAATATCGCTTATCTTGTCGCCAACGATTACATAATAATATTTTTTTCTTTCCTGTTTATATCCTTTACATTTAAAGGACACAGAAAAAAATATCATCAAACTGCAACTAACAATTCGAATTGTAAATGTTTATTTAAATTTAAAAATATATTTAGTTAATATAACCAATTAAGTTGTTTATACGACTAACACAGATTTTTTTTCAATAAACTGAACCACCCAAATTTTTTGTTATGCATGGCGCAAAAACTCATAAATTTTTTTATTCAAAATGTCAACTAAAATTTTTGGGGAAACTTGTGAAAAAATTAACAATCATCATTGTTTATAAAACGAATTTAAATTTTTCTAGTCAATTAAATTACTCAAGAAAATATATTTTAAAATTATATCATAACGGAATGCGAACATTTAGTAGAAACATAAGAAATCAAATTGTATGTGTATTCATTATTTTCATATTTAATAACGAATTGCTCTGTAGCTGAGAGGTAAGTACGTTAGTCTATTAGTCCAGAGGTCGCCGGCTCGATTCCGCCCAAAGAGTCGTTACAAACGTTGCGATTGCGTATAACAAATAGTTAATATAACAATTATGACAATCAAAGTTATCCAGAAATTCAAAAATTCACATTGTTAACATAACATTAACTCTAATTGAAATAGCTTTGTAATCAAACAAAAAAATTAAATAAAAAAACCTCCGTTTGGAAAGCGCAACAATTGTTAACAAACAAGTTTGTTGAAAATATTTATTGAAATTGGCAATAAAATTGCCAGAAAACGGTAAATTTAATTAAAAATAAATGAGGTGAAAATTTTTTTCTGAAATTACATATACCGTGTTTGCATTTACAAAAATCGTTATAGGCTCATTTCCAGTGAAAGTTTTAAAAGTGTCCTGATGAAAGTTTGATGAAAGTGTCCTCTGCGACAAGTTGTCCAACCGGGTAACGCGCCGACCACTGACTGTTTAGTCTAACTTATACTACACTACACAGAAAAGAATACTGCCCAATTTTTTCAATTAACTGTTTGCTCAATAATAAATTAGTTTCTTAATAATTTTTAGACAAATAAATGTTTTATTTTGACAATTATTCTGTAATTTGAAAAACGTACTGCCAACACATTTGATAGCCAAATAGTTAAAATTATTATACATTAAATACATACAAAAAATAAAAGATTTTGTTTTATGTTTGAAAATCTTTCTATGCAACACTTGACTGAGCAAAATGAGAACTTTCTGCTTTTATTCTCTTGCTAATGCTGACTTTAGACGACATGTATTTTACATCTGACTTGTCAAATTTCCCACTGCAAAAGTGATACATGCCGTGTAAAACATATGAAACATTGTCAGATGACATTTACAGAAGCAAAGTCAGATGAAAAATTTTCAATTAGAGCGTGTTCTATTTTCATCTGACAAGGTATCTGACATCAGCTGTATTAAATTACCAAAAGTGTGGTTTGGCTGAAAAAACATTAAAAAGCAAAGAGCGGTTTATATATTTACGAAAATTGTGCAAAAACTAAGCTGTTGTGAACACTCAGAGGTTATGTCAGATGTAATTGCACATGTACGTGTAAAAGCAAATATTATAAACCGTCTGTAAATTGACAATTTTGACAAACATGCGAAGGTACATATGTCTCACACACCTAACAAGCCATATGTAAAAAACATGTCGTCTAAAGTCAGCATAAACAAACACAACTACATACATATATACATACTTAACAACAAGCAGCATCAGCGTTGCCAGAAGCTTTTTGAAGAAAATCATCATTTGGTGGAATAATAATCATATCTGGATATACAAAATCATCACAAACTTTTATTCCAAAGCTGAACAATGAGACTTACAGCAAACTAAAACAAAGACGCGTTTTTTTTAGATTATATGATTTCCTTCATGTCACATTCTAGATAGGAGAGTTACTGCTTTTTTGGCAACCAATATTAAAAAATTACTTGTAAAAAATTCGTGAAAAGGTTTGAAAACCGGCAGCGATCAGAGAAGTATATAAAATATCGCCATGACTGTAATAACATATAAAAATGCGACAAAACCACTTCCACCGCGAAAAAACAACTCGAAAAACACAGCTATATGCACTGGTATACAAAAAAACATTTTTCATCTTTTAAATAAAAATATGTGGAATATACAAACTTTAATGCATAAATCCGTTTTCAGTTTTTTCCTATCACGTACAGATTTTTTAATGGGCATGACTAAGATGTTCAATATGTACATCAGTATAGTTTACCCTAACTTGAGAATAGTTTATCCAATTTTAATAAATAAAAAATGCAGAATAAAATTACCTTTAAGTCATTTATATCTAATTCTTTCTAATTTCCCTCTGCTTCGGAGTTATTCAGAAATTAGCGGCGAAAAATGCGTTTTTCATGCAAAGTGAATTTTTTTTTCAATTAAGTTATGAGTTTTAGTCGAACTGTATGTATGTATATGGGTTTATATCCAAAGAAATTTCATTATTTTGGCTTGAGCTCGGCTTTAATTTAATTTTTCAATTAAATTATATTTTTATTTATAGATAAATGTGAAGCATGTAGACAAAGAAAAATTTGACTGCACGGAGGGTTGAACTGACAAGTTTCGATAGCTCCCGCTAATCTCTTCAGAGTTCTCTTCCGCTTAGACCACTCGACCAAAGAAATTTTTTTCGTTTTCAAAAAGTCATGAAAATGAAGAGGGAAGCTTTGTAGGTATATTAGGAATATAATAAGCCATAAACTATTAAAATCTAAAGTAAATGTCGATTTTATTCACAATTAGTTGAGGGAACCAATACACACACAAATTAAAATTTTTCCTTTGTATAAAAATCGTGATTTTTATGAACTGACCACCTTCACTTAATTGCGAATAAAATCAACATTTGCCATCGATTTTCATTATTTAAGGCTTATTTTATTTCTAGTTATCCTACCTGTCAGACTAATGATAACCATTTAAAGTTTTTGCAGTTTTTATTTCTTTTATGAGTTTTTGAAAACGAACAATTAATTTTGAAAAAAATTCGCCGATAATTTAAAAAATTAGTATGCATGATTGGCTTATTTATTCAAATCGGATAATTCGTTATTGAGTTAGGGTGAAACATACTGACGTAGCTATTTGAAATATTAGCCAAACCCATTAAAAAACCTGTACATGATAGAAACAATAAACTTTGTACATCCCACAAACATTTTTATCATCGAACATGATTGATAGTTTTGTCATTCAAAATCATCTTTCAAAGCTGATGAATGCACTTCAATAAACTTTTATATTAAAAACGTTTGAAAATTATATATTAATTGATCCAAACAACTACAAAAAGTAAGGCATGATATGTTTCAATAACTATTTATATATCGTCACAGAAAATGCAGAAAGCCCTATCAAACATTTTCAAAGTTTTACAGAAGAAGCATAAAACTTGTTGAAATGAAAAATATATGGGTAATTCATGCAAAATTTCGCAATAAATAAATAAATTTGTTGGTCCTTTTTAGGGTTCCGTTACACCTAAAGTGTAAAGGAACCCTATTGTTTTCGCTACGCTGTCCGTCTCTCTGTCACAGGCTGTTTTCTCGGGAACCGTAAGAGCTACAGACCTCAAATTTTCACAGGATATGTATAAATTTTGCCGCTACAACAAGTATATGGCAGTTAAAAATTAAAGGGTGTTCTAAAGCGAGCAACTAAAAATGTTGAAATACTAATGTAATATACAGACACTTACATATAGACACTTTAAATTTTCAAAGTTCGTGTTAATTGGTATAGTCTGTAGAATAGACTACACTAATTAACACCGATATTTAAAACAATAAAAATTAAAGGTTATTCTATCAGTTATTGTAATTTTGGAAACCGTGAGATGTAAAATCTTGAAATTTTAAAACACGCTAAAACTAAAAAATCCAAAATTAAAAAAAATTTCAAAACGAAAAAAACCTAAAATGAAAAAAGCTCTTGAAGGAAAAAAGCGCCAAAATAAAAAAAACTCTAAAACTCAATATATCACCAAAATTAAAAAGATCGCCAAAAAACTAAAAAAATGTCAAAAATCGAAAAAGTCTTCAAAACGAAAAAAAGCACTACAAAATCGCTAAAACTAAATATATCATCAAAAAATGCAAAAAATCGCCAAAAATTAAAAAAATCACAGAAACGAAAAAAAAAGAAAAACAAAAAAAAACTTCAAAACTAAAAAAACGCCAAAAACCAAAAAATCGCCAAAACGAAAAAAAGTGTCAAAACAAAAAAAAACGCTAAACTAAAAAAACCACAAAAAACCGAAAAAATCCCCAAAAACGAAAAAAGCGCCAAAACTGAAAAAAATCGCCACATCTAAAATAAATTGCTAAAACGAAATATATCGTCAGAAAGTGAAAACGATAAACAAATGCCATAACCAAAAAATCGCCGAAACTAAACAAATCCGCAAAAAACAAAAAATTGCAAAAAACGAAAAATGACCAGAAAAAATTTAGAAAAAATTCACAAAAAACGCCAAAACAAAAAAAAACCCCAAAAAATAACGAAAAATACTTAAAAAAATAAAAAAACTAAAATTAAACAAGAAAGCACAACGAAAAACTGCCAAAATGTCAAACGGTGCAAAAACAAAAAGGGATATACATATGTGTATTCGTACGGAACCCTTCGTGTGCGAGCCAAAGTCGCACTTTACTTAATTTATTTAATTATATTGTAAAATTGTACACTAATTGTCAATATATTTTTTTCATTTAAACAGGTTTCATCCTTCTCCTGTAAAACTTTTAATATTTCCGATGGGTTTTTTGCGCTTTCTTTGACGATATACATATAAACAGTATAAAAAAACTATAGTTTGTGAGAAAACATCTTATCATTTGGGGAAAAAAATCATCATATCATATTTTGGTTAAAAAATCATCAAAAATATGATAAAATCAGCATTCCGGCAACGCTGAGCAGCATACTGTTACGTTTTTAGTCCTTTACATAAAAACGGTTTTATTATTTTCACAGGATTCGTTGAATTGCAATAAAATAAAACACGGATATTTGTTTTACAAATAAATTCTCAGTAACACTTTTTTATTACTTTAAAAACACGTACAACTAAACGCGATGTACAC
>OY101449.1:87911910-88159079 GCA_956483635.1 Panzeria rudis | reverse complement strand
TAAAAGTACGTTCAATACAATTGGTACAACATTTCCACCAGGGTATCTTTTCGTGGTTTATTTGCCCTAGAGGGAAAAGAACCAGTCACAAGACAGGTCACGTGACTAGTTCGCAAGGACTAGCAACCGGTTCGAGTTCCGGAGCTCTATATAAAAGGGACCGGTATATTTTACATGGTGTTGTCACTGGAGGGGGTCAATTGACATAATTAAGACACTCAGTGATAGGTTCTAGACCCAAACTTAAGCTCCTTGTCGTGTGATAGGGTCTTTAATACTAGTTAAATTACTGTATTTTAAACATATATTTTTAATTTAAAAAAATCTGCTTGTACAATAAATGTATTTTGCTAAAATTTTTGTTCTAGTTTTGTGATATGTTGTGATATTATTCTTTTCACCGTTTCACCCGTCACAACTCGGGAGCATTTTGTGATATTCCCGTTTTCGCCAGTCATATGACAAGTACGTTTAAGATAATTGTTACAACATTTCCCGCAGGGCATTTACGGGGTGTTCATCGAGGTCGAAAGAAGGCGTTCATTCGAATTCTAAGCGAAAGAACACTGATGTGGGCTTATGCTCAAAGGCACAAATACACTTTAATGCGAACGATGACATAAACGACGAGTTGAAAGAAGACGCAACTGTTGTCATACAAAATCCGATTCAACAATATCGAAGCAATGCGAACGCAATGTTAAAATAACTCACTTACTGTGTTGCTTGCGACTGGTGAAAAAATGTGCAGAAAATTCCATTACACTTCTAATACGCGTAGTATTTCTATTCAATATAATATTTTTTCACTTTCCGACTAATTTTTTTATTATATATACACATATTTACGATTATTTAGAACAGTGGTGGCCAAACATACACTATCATATTCTTTGTTTGAGTGTATGCTTCGCGGCTAAATAGATAGGCTGTGTGCAGCGTTGTCATATCGTACGCGTTTTTACGATATGACGAAACGGAAATAGTCATAGAGCGTCGTCATATCATAAGTTTTTTACGATCTATCAACACTGAGATATCCATACACCGTGTGCTGATATCTCAGTGTTGTCATATCGTAAAAAACTTACGATACATAAGCTGTGTTCGATTACCTACTACATTTACCATATTTTACTACTTTTACTCCAAAAGCGTTCGAGTACACATAAAAAGAGTAAAAATTGTAAAAAATTTAAGAGAAAAATTGTTTCTATTTTACTACAATGTGCTGATATATATAAAAATCATGGAGGTCCTATGGGGACATTTTGTAGCAGCCGGTGTCGAAGAAAAACACAAATGTGTTGATGTGGCCACTGACAAAAAATCATGCCAGCTGACTCACCGATGTAACGTGAGCAAAAACATTTTTAGAAAGAAGAAGGCCAAAAGTGAGTTACTGAAAAAAATAACAAAATAAAGGAACCAATACACCATACTCACTTCATTAGTTTTTTTTACATACCAAGATTTTTATTTCGACTAGTAGATGTCAAACTAGTCATGGCATATCCCACCCTCATAAATCCCTTCGGGATTCAACCTTTGGTAACTTTTGCCAAAATTTAGTATTCAATAGAACACTGAAGATGGCACATAGCCGAAACCGGTCTGTTTACAAACCAAATTTGACGTGGGATGACGGAAAATCGTTCCAAATTCAAAAAAACCCCGTCGGAAGAAAAACACAACACTCAGTTTTTTTATATTTTTTTCCTTTTTGCCCTCACTTTCAAAGTATCAGCTGACGGCCTCTCCACCGCTATACAGCCAGCTGCAATATACCTATATATTCATAGTTGCTTATATATATATTGTAGCTGGCTAGATGGGAGGAAATGACTGAATAATTGGTTTTTCTTCTTCGTGCGTTGGAGCCTGCAGCCGCTCATCCCCTTAACGGAACCGCAGATGAGGTTCACGACGGTTTATGATCGAGAGGAAAGAATTTTTACCTGGCTCCTGGACGATGACTTTTGACATTGATTAACGAATAACGACACAGACATGAGACCTACACCTTCACACACCTTCATTTGTATTAAATTTTCAAGCTTATTTCAGCCATTCCGAGAATGACCATTTTTTATTGGTTATTGGACTGCGATTCATTATATGAGGTTGTAGTTAAAGTCAGCAAAAAGCAAAACAAAATTTTAACAAGGCACCAAAAAGCTTAATTTCGAGATAAAAAAGGATTAAAATCCTCATTTTTATATTACCACCCTAGAAGAAATGTATGACCGAAACTAATACCTACACAATTTTTTTACTACTACATTTACATCAATTTTATATTTGACTGTCATTGTTGATAGAGATATACATCATCGTTGACGAATGTACGTTGGTTATAATGTTGTTTAATTTTTTAAATTTTATGACGCACTATGTTGCGGCTAGTGGAAAAGTAACTTTTTTCCGATTATTTTTTTCAGTGTTTTAAATGATGCAATTTTGTCACAGACATTCCAAGTAAACAAAAAACACATAAAGCTTATTTTTATGTTGGCCCGTTGATTTTTAATTGATTTTAGAAATCAAATGTACAAAATTTTCACGAAAAGAGGGGATTTCAGAATGATCTCATTTGATTTTGGTGACAGATATTTTGATTCGGAAAAAATCTGCCTTCGGACAAGTATCTTCTGTAAAAAAAAGGAATGTTGTGTGAGACATTTTCATGTGCACCTTTTTTTAGAGCGAAACCCCGACTAAAGGTCCATTTTTCCTTAAAATTTGGGTTAGGTAAGCAATATATAAAAAGTCCCAGAGAGTCCCAGTTCCAAACCACTACAGAAATGTTACATAATTTGTTTTCAACGAACTGTGAAAAAATCAGCTGCCCATACCTGCCCTTCTGGGAGTTATAGCGATTTTAGTATATCACTCTCAGTATTTATTCCATAGAAATAGAACGGAAATTCTCGGAATCACTTATTGAATAATTTAATCATATTGGTTTTCGGGTGACTTTCCGTCATCCCACGTCAAATTTTTATTATTTTCAGACCGGTTTCGGCTAATCGCCATCTTCAGTGTTTTCTTTTTTGTCACCAATTAGTCCGCATGTGTGTCCGTCTTTATATAGTGTTTTCTTTTAGCTTGTGGTGGTACCTTTCTCTACATTATCTGCTCGCCAATGCTGATCCCGCAATCACAAGTAGGAGAATACTGAAGGAGAAGAAATACCTGGAATTATCAGAGGAAGCAATGAACTGACTGATAATTTGTAATTTTTCTGTAGAATGCAATAAAATATGCCTGTGTTATAAAATAGTATCTTCAAAGTTTTTTTTTATTCTACCTCTATTCTAGCACTCCACAAAAATGAGCATAACTCTCTTAAAACTGAAGCTATTGACTTCAAACCGGTATCAAAATAAAGCTTTTATTGCCACCTTTCAAATAAGAAATGAAATAGATTTTGGTTTTATATAAAATTTCAGAGTTTTTCAACAAATATCGAAAAATCATGAAAATTTGACGTTTATAATTCTTGTTCGGACCACCCTATAATTTATTTTAAAAACTAATCATAGGGTATTTATCAGAAATAAAAGAAGAATTAAAATAAATTTTTTTTTTAATTTTTCGAAAAATTTTTTTTTATTTTTGACTTTTGTTGAAAATTTGACCCAACAATTTTTTTCGGTGTAAATTTTTTTTCACTCATTCTGTTTGGGATTTCATTCTGACCAATCTGTAGAAGTTCCTCATCGATACAATTAAAATTACAGTTTAGGAAATATGATTTCCAAAAAATTCCGGTTTCGCAACACTGTGTGACGTTAAAAATAAATTTTAATTTGAATACCAAAAATTTGTGTTGTGATATCGTGTGATTTAAATCGTTTATTTAACATATCGTTTGGGTTTTGGCACGGTTAGCTTGCACGGAAAACTACCAGAACAAAAAATAATCAGCTAACGTTATGCTGCCACCTGTATACTTATTACACCATGGAATTGTGTATACACATGGATCGCATGAAAACTATCATTTTATGAAACTTTTCTTAAAATTTTGCCAAATCACACAACTGGCCAAAAAAATCTGTCCCACAGTTGCATTTTTAGTCCACACTACCATACTTTTCTGGCACACATGTCATATGTGTAGGATAGTGAATTATGGCCTTAAGGTGAGTCCTTACATTGTGCGACTAACATAGTGTAATTTGTATAATAATTGAAAAATCTATTACTTCATAGGTATTCCATAGCGATGAACTTAGGTGTCCTTTTAGGCTGGTGGTCTGAGAAGCTGTTGGTTTTATGTTTTCCACTGCCGCACTCGGTGAAGACGGTGTTTAAGGAGTAAATGTATTAAGTAGGTATATGACTAGGACTGTATTTATAAGATTATTAGATATAATGTGTAAATATATATGACTAGGACGTTATGTATAAATTTATTATATGTACATATATAATACCAATAAAAATAATTGAATTGGAGAAAATAGTGTTTTATTTCAACTGGTATATCCGTCAACAGTGACGAATATATCCATCAGGTGTGATTAGTCACCTATGAGAGGTATATTCATCAAGATTGATTAGTCATATATGATGAACATATCCATCAAGTTTGATTAGTCAACTGTGACTGGTTTATTCATCATGTTTGATTAGTCAACTGTGACTGGTATATCCATCAACGCTGACTAGCAAACAACATTAGAGTCAGCAGTTTGGTTATATTTTCTATGGAAAAAAAGTGCATAAGTTAGAGAAGGATGCAAAATCACACGTACACAAAAGTTTCCATCATATTTTTCATATTGCCCTTAATAATGTGAAAGAAACTTTGTTCTACGCAATGATGGATATTTCTATCAACAATGCCAGTCATATGATGGGTAAAATGACTGTCACTGTTCTTGTAGGGCAGGTTTATATGGGAGAGAACCAATTCTCCCGCTTTCAGGTATGATTTTTGATAAGGAGAATTTCTACTTGAAAGAACTATAGTTTAGAAATGATTTGAAAGTCTTCCCTATTTCGAAACTAGCAAACAGTGTTCCCATCTTTACATATGTCCTTTCAAAATAGTGTCCCATATATTATGCATATATCTTCAATACTTTTTTAACCATAATTTTTTTTTTGTCAGAAATTTTAGTGGTAGATATTGGGTGGTGTACGAAAAAAGTTAGTAGGTAGTAACTACTGGCAAAATTAAGTGCCTTCTTTACTTTCAATGAAAAAAAACTTAGTGCTTATAAGAAATTACTTATTTTAAAGTGACAACCTAGTAGTTCATTCATTTAATCGGGCTTCTGCTTTAATCGGTTAATCGCTCGATTAATTAGTGGAGGTTTTGGCTTAATCGGTTATTACTTGGTTAATTTCGGTATTAACCGGTTAACCGATTAAAAGTTTTTTTTCATAAATCAAGTAATTATAACAAATAAAAATGCATAGATTATTTATTATTTTGAGTTTATTAGTAAAAAAAAACAATAACATATCAAACATAACATTTCTTGAACTAACACCCCTATTCTAAACTCTGTGACAAAAATAAAAATTATATCAAATGACAATTTTTATATCGCTCAGAATATAACAATAGTCATTTGTTATAATATTGTTATTTGTCACAAAATTCAAAATACTGGTAAAAATCAAGCAAAAAAATAAACCACATATATGTATTCATTAATAAGTTAACAAGTTTGTGCGATCATTATATCCGTTATTTCAATAGTTTAAGAAGATCGCTTATAACAATATTTCAGAAAAATAATTTGCTTTAAACGTATGGGATTTAAAAGATTCTCTTCTTTAGTTTTAATAAAACTTGAATTCGAAAATTCCTCTTGCTTATCGTAGATGTTGAAGAAATCGAAAGCAATCCATAATACAGTGCCTCATTTTTGTATTTCTCGCACCGTAAAAGTTTTCACATAAAGTGTGAAACAAAAAATTTCATCGTTTCTCGATTTGTGAGTAGAAACTGTTACTGTATTTCAATGCGAAAAGCCAGCTTATTTATTGGAATATTCCAATCACTCAAGTGTCAAACAGAGCAACAAGCCGATGGAAAAGTTTTGGCGGCGGCGTTGAAATATTTTCATAAAATACGACATTATTTCTTAAACAAAAAATACTTTATTGAATGTGTTTTTTGCCTTTTATCATTCCAACGGTAATATGCCATAATTTAAAACCATTGAAAGATACTGCAGTCTTATTTTCAATGCAAAATAAAACGTGCTCAGTGTTTGCAATCGGCGGAGCGCGATCGTAATAAAAAGAACAGTCGGCGACTAGCCACCAGCCAAGAGATAGTTTCTATTTTCTTCAATACTTATAAAAAACTGTTTGAAACAAAATAATTAAGTAAATCAACGTGCTTATCCATGTATAGTTTCAAAATCTATAATTTAATATTTTTAATTTTAAAAGAATTTTTGACGGCGTTAGGGAAAAACTTTTCAGAAAATGTTGTTACAGAAACACTTTTTCTCACATTCTTCCAAGAGCTATTGGAAAATAACTTAAATGACAATTAGTTCTCGCATTGTAAAGATACAGAAACATTTGTGTGAGAAAACCAAGTTTTTGTTTCATTTTACTTCGTTTTTCTTTCAATTCACACGTTTCATGTGCGATATTTTGCGATGCGAGAAATACAGAAACGAGGCACAGAATATCTAGTTTCTCTTTCCTTTTCCAGGATTTGTCTAAACATATACAATTTTCCATTATACCATTAGAGAGGGTCCTGTTTTAATCTGTTTCAAATTCTTAACACTTCTAATTGTTTCGGTTAATTCTGTTAAAACGTTTCTTGTATTACTATCGACAGTTTCTTCTGTTGTCAGGTCATCATCTGACTCATACTGACAGAGCTCATCATCGAAAATAATTGAATTTGTCTCTCATTAAATCCATTTTTTAGATTTTTAAATAAATCGTTGGCAACAGTATTATTGTATTTAAATAAAAGCGTAATAATCCCCTCAAGTTCAATTAGAGTAGCAGAGTCTTTACTACACTCTTTTATAGCCGCGTCCAAAGATCTTAATATTTTACTTAAGTTAAAGTCACTGAACACACTTCTTTGTTTGCATAAAAAATAATTTCTTAACACATACCTTTTGAGTTATGAGTTTATATCCAAAGAAATTTAAGGAACTCTGATGAGATTAGCGGGAGCTAACGAAACGTCAGTTCAACCCTCCGCGCATTCAAAAGTTTTCTTTGTCTACATGCTTCACAATTATCTCAAAATAATAATATAATTTAATTGCAAAATTAAACTAAAACCAAACTCAAGCCAAAAATAATTAAATTTCTTTGGATAAAAACCAACACAGTTCGACTAAACGCATAACTTAATTGTTAAACTCTAAAGGCACCTAGTGAATAACTGAACATTCACACAAACACTAGTACTTGTAATCATCAATGATAATTCATACTAGAATAGAGAAATAATAAAAAGAAGCTTATCACAAGACAAAAGAAGAAGTGAATATTAATAACTATCAAATGAAATACAGCTCTAAGACTGACACTATTAATTTATTAAAAGTAGATGATATTCAAGTCTTGACTGCAAACCACCGACTTTGGTCGAGTGGTCTAAGCGGTAAAGAACTCTGATGAGATTAGCGGGAGCTATCGAAACATCAGTTCATCCCTCCGCGCAGTCAAAAATTGTCTTTGTCTACATTCTTCACATTTATCTATAAATAAAAATATAATTTAATTGAAAAATTAAATTAAAACTGAACTCAAGCCAAAAATAATTAAATAGCTTTAGACACAAACCTTTTGTATATGAGACGAAACAAATAATTAAACACACAAAAAATAAGTTTAATACTACAAAATATGAAAAAATTTGTTACGTCGGTTAATCAGTTAATCGACTGAAGCTAACCAGTTTAACCGTTAATCGAAAATATCCAATTTTAAATCAACCCGTCAGCTAACCGAATGAATACCCTAGGAGCCAGTATACACTTACTTTCGGAATGCGAAAAACCTAAAAAAATAAGTGAATCTTCCCTTATTTTATAGTTGCCTGCCGATTTTGTATCAACCCGACGCGAAAAAATTAGCACTTATCTAGCAGTTGGCGACAGAAATTTACTGCTGTTAACAGCTTCACACAGAAAAATTTCCATTTAAAATCGTCGAAAACCAGATTAATTTAACATTTTTCGGTAGATTTTCAATATTCTTGAAAGAAAATTTTTAATTTTGAATTAACTATATTTTATGTTGATTTAATATTCCAGTGTAGTTAAATCAAAAAGAAGTTGATACTGAAATAATGCGAAAAATCATGTTGAATCAAAGTAGTTTCGAGTTGAATCAAAGTGAATTTGATATTGGAACAACACGAAGAATCATGTTGAATCAAAGTTATTTCAAGTTGAAACAACGTGAATTTGATATTGAAACAACACGAAGAATCGTGTTGAATTAAAGTTATATCAAGCTGAAACAACATGAATTTAATGTAGCTATTTTATTAATTATTTTACTTACGTGATAGTCATCAGAAAACTTTGCGTTGTAGCTGACTTCCCCATCCAAGATTTGAACCCATGCCACCTGCATGATAGTCCACGCGCTAACCACTGCAGCCACAACAGCTTCAAACTTTTCTTTACTTATACACTAAATAAATACCACCGTATGTAAAATGTATTTCATTTTAATTCAACATGATTTAAATGATTATTTAACATAAAACTTATTTGAAATTAAAGTTATAGTCATGTCGATTGAAAATGAAACTTAACGTTTATAACAAAATTGTTTTAACGGTGATTTAAGGTTAGATTAATAATTTTTCGTTTAAAGTTAATATGAAACAATGGTAATCTTAAACCAGCAGCAGTAAATTTTCGCTGATAATTCGTTTTTTGCCGTCTACATAGACGACACATGTAAGAATAAACAACAACAAGTCACACAACTAAGCAGAACAGTGAATTGTAGCAATGAACAAAAAACAAAAAAATAATAATGTGAGTCCGATCACAGGGGATATGTGTAAACATCTAGTAATGAAACATTTCACATTCTACCGAAGCATTCTTCTCATCATTCACCCGTTTCAACTTCGGCGAACCGGGCTTCATCCGTTTCTTTTTCACCCTCGTACCTTCCGCTACACCCGACATATCGCTCAAACCGATAAGCTTAGCATCAGACATCTCTGACTCACTCCCACCAGGCATATCGCCCTTCCGCTTCCCCGCAGATGTAAATAATAGTATTATTTATCCACCAGCAAAAAATAATATACCCGTACAAAATAGTTGGAATTACCGCAGTTAAACAGAAAAATAACCAACAGTCAAAGACAAACGCAGTCAATAAACCGTCAGCCAAATATCGCACCAAGTTCAGCAACAAATTAGGTAAAACCGAAAAACCGGTTAAAAAAACCCCGGGTTCAAAAAGCGAGACGAACCGGGTCTGAATCCCGAAAAACTAGACACAAAATCCCGTAAATCCCAGAAGTTCCCGGCAAAAATCAAAAACGGCAACGCCGAAATACTCACACAATTCAAAAACACGGCAACACAGCACCAACCAACAAACGTACGACCTTACTGCAGGAGTTTGACCTTGAGACTCCCTTTGCCAGTGTTAGTGTATATCTATGCAGCTGTTAAGTTTCTCTGTACTTCTTGTTGTCCGTATGATTACACTCATACAGCTTACACCGCGTTGTTACAATTGTAATATTAATATTACTCAAGTAAGAATAATCTTACTCACAATTTGTGATTGTATTGTGAAAAAGATTTTTACCCCCTAGCGTATAGATGTTTACACATCAATAAACACTAACACACTCAAACGACAAATTATTTCTTGTAAATTTAATATGATTTCTAATCAAAAATGCGGCATGTGGATTTTACATTCCATTTTTTTCTGCGTGTTCTTACAAATTTCTTATACAATAGTAAGAAGCTGTCAATAGTAGTCAATTACACCGACACAAACAAAGGGGCTGTACATTTGACCATATCCACCTACCGACATGTAAATATTTTAACGTGCTTGATCCGAATCTTGGTTTTGTTTAGCTCATGCACCATCAAAATTTCGAGTTAATTGCGATAAAGCAGTTTTTATAGATTTTAAGTTGTTTTCCCGATTTATTCGAAATTATGCGGGTGTACCAGACAATCGGACCACAGATTCGGATTCAGCGCGATAAATATGCAGGAAAATATTGTTCTTAGTACCGCAGTAGTAACCTTAGAGACCAATTTCCTTTTTCGCTTCTTCTGGATCCGAGCCTTGCATTAAGAATTAATAATTGAATTATATAATCTAACCCCCTGTGGCCATATGCACGTACAAGTTCAAAAAACTCAATACACTCACACTGCTGCAAGTTAATGTCCAAAATATGAATAGTGCTGCCAAATACACATTTCCTGGATTGTAGTAACAAAATAATTATGGTTTTAACTTATTTTATGTATATATAAAAAGAATTGTAATTTATTTCTTGAAATATAGATTGGGAATAAAGTTGGTGTCATTTTATAATACCGATCTTACTAAAAAAGTGATATTAATAATTAATGACAATTTTTCCCCCAAAATAAACATGTGCTAAGTTTTTAGCAGCTCGGATTTATTCAACATACAAAGGAACTTTTACTTGACTGTGTAGACACTCAAGGTACTTGCAAGACTTTCGGCTTTTTCTTCAACATTTTAATTGATAATACGTATACACTGCTTGCAAGTAATTACGTGCATGTGGCAAGAAAAATGTTTCTTTTAAAAAAATTTCTAACAAAAAATATTGTTTAAATTTTTTTTAGTCATGTCTGAAGTTTTACATATTCAATTTGGAAATAGAATATAAATGTGAATAATAGGCAATTCACACTACCGTGTTTATGTGTTACGAGCCAAACACGTTAATTTTTAGATGTTTTCCCATATAGTCAATTGTCAAAAAATTTACGTGTTTCAAAATTAAACTCATTCAAAAACCAGTAAAAGGCAAGGTTCCAAGAACTTCTTGATGTATGTTCAGTCGATTTTTTGATTTTAGTGCTTATTGAACACGGTTTGTAATGGCGGAAAAATATGTAAACAAAGTCGAAATTAAAAAAGTTTGTAGCATTTCTATAACAACAAGCAGCGTATTCTGAAAATTATGATTTGTGTTGGCTTAAAAGTATTAAAAACCTCGCTTTTGGTTCAAGTTTTCAATTCAAATGGAAAAATGTACTCACACATGTATAATTCTAATTAATAAGTTTGCAAAATTATTAATAATTAGGATACGAAAAAATTTTTAGCTGCCGGTTTGCTACCACCTTTTATGAATTCGTCATGATGTAAACAGAAAGTTTATAAAATTGCAGTCTGAACAACTTTGTTTAGTTTCTTAAAACATTTGCCGAAACACGTTAAACTATAGCAGGGTGAATATAGTATAAGCCTACAAAATAATGAGTGTAGGAAGTTTCAACCTCAAATTATATGCTACACAGGAAAAAACAAAATTTCATTTTCTGTAAAGGAATTCAATTAAATAGTAAATATTTAATCTAGGAACGGACCTACAAACAAATTTGTAAATATAGACAAAAATATCCCAACAATTTCATTGAAAAAAATGTGTTTTTTTAGTGAACAAATTGCTTAAATCTATAAAACAATTTGTCGAAAAATATTTACAAATTGTAAACAAAATAATTTACTAAATTAAACAAAAAGATTTACTGGTATTTCCGAAAAATATCAAAAAATACTTTTGTTTGAATTTATCTAAAAAACTAACAAATATTAAACAAAATAGTTTACTTAATGAAACAAAAATATTAACTGGACTTTTTGTAATATATCAAACAAAATTTTTGTCTAGGTCATCAGCATCTATTAAGCATTTATTTAATTTCACATTGCTAAATGTGTTCAAGTTTGAATGTTTATCTAAAGACTCTAAAAAAATGAATGAGAATTATCGCAACGACATTAACAAATTGAATCACTCAAAAATCTTCAGTAAACAATTTTGGTGCAATCGCATTAATTTTGCTATCATTGTTGCTGTTGTTATTTGGGTTGTTTTTTTTTCGAAACAGTTTTTCTTGTTGCTTTTGGTGTTTGCGTCCTAAATAAGAGTGAAACAAAGAATTTATTGATTATGTAAAGATCATTTACTAATAATTAAATTTATTTTTGACAAACATTTGTTGAAAAAGTTTTGGTGAAAATTTTTTCTGTTTTTGCTGGGAAAACTTGTGTAATTACAAAATAAGGAAATTTGTTAAAAGCACTAAAGGCACTGCTGGAAAATTTAAAAGGCACCAATTTACTGCTTTTTCATAGTAAAGCACCACAGCTAAAAATTTGGCATTTTAAGACATCAATAAGGACTAAAAATTGTGCCAAAAGCACTAAGTTGGCATCGCTGGCTAAATTACTTTTATCTCTCCCTTACGAAGAAGCAGGTTTGTAAGGGAGAATACTAGAAAATGCTGTCTGTAGGTAGTAGCGAATTCAATCGGTAAACCGTCAATCCGTTAACCGATTCCATTAAGCCTTAAATCGGTTAATTTCGGTCGATTAACCTATTGAACAAAATTGTATATTTTTTGTAGTATTTGATAATATTTTTTATGTGTGTAATTATTTGTTTCATCTCATAAGCACGAAAGGTTGGTGCTATGAAATTATTTTTCATACCTCCTTAGTGTAGTGTATAGTGTGCTAGACTATTAAACGGGAGGTCTGCAGCAAATCAAAAAAAGGCAGTGTAATTTGCTTAATTCCTTAATCGATACATCAAGTAGTCTAACAGTATCACTAATGCCGTCTTTACATTGTCTGAGTGTTCGTCTGATTTTAAAAGCTAACATTAAAAATATGACATTAAAAACTCATATTGTATATTAGATGGAAATAGAGTAGGTCCTATTTTCAATTGAGCTCATGCGAAAGATTAAAAACTTTATATTAGACACGATATTTCACTTTTAAGTATTGAAATCAGATGAAAACTCAGACGGTGTATTGGCAGCTTAAACAATTAAATTGAATGGGAAAATTCATAAAATTTAAAATGCAATCGAAAAGAAAAATATTTACTTAAACTTTTGACTCGAGTTATTCGACCTAGACTTTTAGTAGGAATACAATTTTTTTATTGTCTATTCGAACATTATTTGCCTTAAATTTTCCGATTAATCGCGCAAAAATTAGTCTAGTGATACCCTAGTATGTATGTATTTTTATAATCGAAAAAAAAACGAAACCGAACGGTTTTAATCATTTCAAAAACGAAACAGAGGTTTCTAATTTTTAAGGTTCTTAGAAAACTGTTATTATTATTCATTTGCCGATATGTATATTCCTTAACACAAACATTCCGAAGATCACTTTTACAAATAAATAATTTTATAAATAAATTTGTTTTTCCACTTTACTATAAAAACCTTTAAAAATATTACAAATACTACTTACCCATATGTGCAATATTTTTTTCTGGAAATACCCACTTAAAGTTTTTTTATTTTCTTTCTTTTCAGGTATGTTGGATAAATTATATCTATACCTTAATTTAAAAACACGTAAGTCAATATTAAACTTAAGTAGTTTTTTTACGATGGCGCTGAGGAAGGTCCAACTTATGACGTCCTAATAATAATTATTAATAACACAAGTTTACAAAGTTTTTGACTGGAGCCATTGTAAGTCGTTTCTCCTGAAATTTTGGATGCTGAGCACGAATCTGCACTGCAGTATGTTGTTTATTCGTTAAAATTTTCGAGATATACATACATACAATTATTTCTACAATGAAACAGTTGCACAACTGGAGAACGGCTTGTGATATTTAATTAAAAAACAAAACAAAAATTCGACAGCAATATTATATTTTAGCCGTGAATAGTCTTGGGGATTATTATTAATAAATATCTCTATAATTTGCCGGCGGGTGAGGGGAAGTTTTATATTTTTTGCCTTTCAGCAACCTACAAGGAAGATTTTAATTATAATCACTCCGTGGTTAGTGATTGTAATTATTGGGGTTATGGGAAAATAAAAGAAACAAATTAATTAGGTACTTTTATTTTGTCGTATCGGGATTTGGTTGAGATGGGATGCTCACCTTTTGTTTTTCCAAGTGATGGCACAAGGTAACTTTATTTTTTTTCAGATTTATTTAGTACAATGTTCAGTTGTTAAGTAGAATTCAAATATGTATATGTAGGCAGGTTGATGTTATCAATTCAAGGGTAGAAAGCGCTACCCATGTATTATTTTCTGGGTTTTGTTTGTTGGCTTATTAGTTTTTTCCTCTTGCCCAACTGGCTATTTGTGGTGGTTTTGAATTATTTAGCACTTTGATGTAAAATTGTGACTGGCGGCTAAATCTGGGAAAACAAATTATAAAATATAGAGAAGTCATAACCATATATTATACGTAGATAGTCAACTAAAACTTCAAAAACCTAAGTCTGCTGTCAAAAACCTAAGTCTAAGAATGTGTTAGTAGAACATTTTGTATTAGTATTGGTTTAAAATAAAATATTCCCCACAGCACCAAAACCATACTTAGTTGTACAAAAAGTATTTTACAAAATTTATATTTTTTAAACTCGAATTTTTAGATGTTATATACAATTAATTTTGTATTAATTAATAAAAATATGAATTTAGAATCATTTTTAATGCATTTGAGCTCAACAAATTTTGATTCCCCAAACATTTTTTTGCATTTTTTCTATTTGGCACTAAAAAAAATTGTCCCAAATAGTAACAAAAATGCAATACTGTTGAATGAAAAAACGGTTGAAAACTTTGATAAATTTCACACAAATGTCAACAAAATTAAAAAAATATTTTAAAATTACAGCAAGAAGAAACATAAAATTTGTTATATGACAAATAAAAAAATTAAATAATATAAAATAGTGTGAAGAGAGTTGTAAATTTTTTTGACAGGAGCCCAGTTGACTATACGCATAATCTCTGGTCATAACATAGAGGCCAAACAGAAACTTCAAAGACCTAAGTGTGCTGTCAAAAACCTAAGTCTAAGGATGTATTAATAGAACATTTTGTATTAGTATTGGCTAAAAATAAAAATTTCCCCACAGCACTAAAACCGCACTTGGTTGTAACAAAAAGTACTCTAAACTATTTATATTTTTATACATGCATTTTCAGAAGTTTATGCAATTATTGTTGTATTAATTAATGAAAATATGAATTTAGAATGCTTTTTAATACATTAAAATATTGATTTGCTAAAATTTTTTTGCAATTTTTCTATTTGGTACCAAACATTTTTATCCCAAAAAGGAACAAAGATACAATACTGTTCAATGAAAAATAGGGTTGAAAACTTTGATAAATTTCAACAAACAAATGTCAACAAAATTAAAAAAATATTTTAAAATTACAGCAAGAAGAAATATAAAATTTATATTAAAACAAATAAAAAAATTAAATAAAACTAAAAAATGATAGTCTCTCAAGTGTATTGAAATGCAAAAATGGTGTTCTCTCATTTTTGTTGAATTCACAATATCTATATGTGTAAAGAGAGTTGTCATTATTTTATTGACAGCGCGAGAGCTTGCTATCTATGTTTATCAATGGTCATAACTGTTACTTGCGTTAGGTTAGATAAATAATTGCGTATCACCTGTATGGGAATTGTGCAAAAAAAGTTATGCGTTCTTGAGGGGTCGCCCCTTCGGAAAAGCTGAGGAAATACGGCTTCGTTTGGTGAAGAGAAATTATGGGTAAAATATGGTAGTACATTCCACTTAACGGTATTGACTTTTCTTTGCCTTGATTTGTGGACGGGGCGAGAGTTTAATTTCTCTCTTAGCTTGCGCCAATAGGGAATCCTGGCAGTAAATTGTTTTGGGGACGATAAGATTTATGTGCAATCCTACTGCGTTGAGTTTGTGTAGATATATTTCCTTCGATTTTGTTGCCATTACAGAGAATGTGGAGCATGTGGATTTTTCTTTTCGCATGAGATTCTGCTTTAGAATTATGAAAATTTTAGTGTAAACCTTCGTGTTAGTCGTACGCATTTTTTGGGCTTTGTTATTTTTCCACTGACAATTTATAGGGTTTTTAGGTTCAATATAAGCTCTGAATTGCTTTCGGGTAGTTGTATTTAGGCCGTTTGGATGCGGGCTTGTTTAACAGCGGTGGCAAGGATTCACCACTATTCTGTTGAATTGAAAGAGCAGGGGAACCTCTTTCTTCCAATGCATATTCTTCATGTTTCATTATATCTGGAAGATAGCTTGATTTTCTGACGGGTAGGAGCTTGGGGTAGTTTGTGTCATGAGGTGATGGGCATTTTATATCTTTGACAGTTACCGTAAGACTTAAAGGAACGTTTGCGCAACTGCTTCTGTTAGTTGGCTTAGAGTTCTGAGACAGAGTTTTGGATACGATCGAATTATTGGGCGTTCCATCATTGTTACAGCCTTTTCGGTATGGCCTTGATACGGGATAGAGCTATAGGGCGTTGCTTTGCGTCCTTGAGAATTTTGATGGTAAAATTGCTTTGCATTTAACATCTCAAGGATTTGCGATACACAACGGTCATACAAGTTCTTACACGTATTCAATTTACTTTCTGTATGCTCTCTTACAACTTTTTCAGAATATGCAGAAACTTTTTGATATGATGAAACAACTTTGTCCATGTTGAGTCCATGTCCCGCAACTTGACTTGAAGTAGTGACTCACTTGAATGTGTGTTTAGGGAAGAATTGAATCTTTGGGAAAGTGTTAACACCTAGTCACAATAAAATTCAAATATATCTTCGGGAGCAACTCGAGATTCCTTCCTATCTGTAAGAGGAATAGCATTGGAATGAGATCGCACCATCCGATTTCGATATAACACTTTGATATTGATAATTTTTTGAAAGAGTTTTATAATCAATTTAATAAAAGTAAAACATATTTTAAGATCGCATAAAATGTGCTAGTTTTTAAAATAAGATCCTGGTTTGAGTTTAAGCCAAAATAGCGAGTTATAGGATTACGTTTTTATCTTACCTTTATTGGAAGCGGGTATAATGGGTTACATCCCTAGATATTTAATACCTAGATTAAAATTAAAGGTAAATGGAAAAGTGTGAATTGAGCTATTTTAAGTCTGGGAGTTTTTTCTGTTTAGTATTTTTTTAGAATTTTGTTAATAGCTCGAACATTCATTTTTAATCTGCTAGTAGTTTCAGAGATATGATAGAGCTTGTGCAAAAAAAAAAATTAATCAAAATTTGTGTTTGTACAAATTTTATAAAAATTAAAAACCAAAAGAATATTCCATTATTTCTCTATTGGCAATATAGGTAAGTATGTTACAAACAAAACAAGATATATTTCATTCAAATCGATTGATGGTTTTTGATTTTATTCAAAACTAGGTTTGGGAACTTAATTGATAAAAGTTACGATTTTCATACAACAGTTAAATATTAATTTGTGTGTATGTGTGTGTGTTGGTGTTGTATGGAAATAGCAATTTTTGTCAAGTGAGTTCATTCACTTAAGCCCTTATGACACTACATTTTTCTTGCATTGTTTTGCTATAGGATTGAAAGAAAGAAATAGCATATGAGAGAAGGAAACAACCATACAAAATGTAAACAAAACGTAATGGCTTCTTTAAGTGCTGCCTACTTTTTATTTATAATAAAACGGCAAAAGAAAAAAAAGTTGAAAAAAACGAGGCGCTAAGTCGCTAAATTCGTGAATAAAGCGATAACTTGGCAACACTTTAATGTTTCAAGCATGAAACGTCAATTTTAAGTTGAACATTTTTACATTTGTTTTGACAGGCCCCCCTTTTTTATCGATAACACTAGTAAAAGCTTTGACAATTTGGTATTTATCTTAATATAGCTGAACTCTTTGCACCTGGTAAAATTTCCTCTTATATTATATTTGCACTGTTCTCAAAAACTTGAAAAATGAAGAAAAAATGTAGTGTCATAAGGGCTTTACCCCCATATGCAAAAAAAAAATAAAGTGTGTTTGAAATGTATGTTAAGGCCATGTCAGATAAAACTTTTGCTTCGCGTTGCGTTACAGATTCGCTTTGACATCTAAGATGAAATGTACATACTTATACGAAACATGCTACATAAAGCACTTTTAACGCAGCGTGAAGCGAAAAGTTCGGCAACTCTCATCTTTTTGCATGCTTTGACAATCAGCTGGAATAATTTTATTTTATTATATTGCCAAACGAAACATATCGTGGGTTTGAATCTGTTTTAATAAGAGGTAAATATATATGTGCTATTTATTTATTTATAATAAATCGTAAAATAGCATAATTGACTTTTATTTTTATAACAAAAATAAATAAATAAATAGCAAAATTATCAACAACTTTTTTTGGTAAACAAGCAATGCGCCAATGTTGTCAAAGTTTTCATTGTGTCTTACACCTTTTGCTTTACACTTTTCTATCAAAGTTAGAAACGTCACGCAAAGCGATAAAGTTGTATCTGACATGACCTTTAAAACAGGTTTTTCTATGGAAATTTTGTTTTAACATACATTTCAAAGACATTTTATTTTTTTGCATATGGGGGTTAGTTGTGAATAAATTAATCAAAAGTTCGTACTCTATTTTAATGACATATGACTTGGTTTCTTTGGAATATGTTCTTCCAGCTTAAAGATATAATTATTGCAGAGTATTGATTTTGTTTTTCAGCTGAATAAGACGACGAACCGTTCTAAAGTTATTTTAACAATTCTATGCCTTAAAAAAGGGATATTTTATGTAGCAATACTTAACTTTTCAGGAAACTATTTTTAATATTTAACATCAAATATCTTCAAAATGGCCCTATGTATTCTCATCAGCCTGAGTCAAATTTACTATAATTATAGTTACAAAGGCGTTATTAGACTTTTGCTTCAGAGTACATTATTAATCTGTTAAATTTTTTCACAACAAGCCATACTGGAAATTAATTTGATAAAGGAAAATTGTAAAATTTTTTGATAAAATCTTAAGACAAATTTTTATGGAAACCAATGGACAGCTATTAAAAAAAATTAATAACTTTCCCATAGCTAATTGTTATGCTAATGTTACAACGAAAATAACATGTAAAAGATTAGATGACCAATATTTTTTAGGAGGACTATTAAAGTGAAAAGTTGAAACTTATTAAAAAACACATACAAATTTAATTGAGATTTGAAGTACTTAAAATTAGTAACTACATACATTTCAGAGCATCATTTTAATAAATTGCCGACATCTATTTGTTAATTCAATAGAAAATATTGATGTTTAAAAAGCAAAACTTGAAGTTTTCTAGCACATATAAAAGCTGATGTGATTTATTAAAAAGTATTGTTATTATATTATTTCTTAATTGCTGTCAAAATATTATGTTTGTGCCGTTGAATGTTTCCACTTCGAGATGTAAAAATTTAACGTTGATTATCAAAGTTTGGTTCATACAGTAAAGGTACGTTTACAATTGACAAATATTGGCCCAAAAAAAAAAACGTAACCACTGCTATTGCTAAAGGTTTGTGTGATTTAAGTTGGTTTTTATATCACAATATAAAGTTAATTATGCTGCAAAAATTTGTTTTTATATTATTTTCAATAAATGCAAACCAATATTTAAAAAATATTGGAATTAAAGGATATTAAATTTTAGCTTGTCTGTTGGTCACGTTTTTTCGCCATATATTTTCCAAGAGTGACCGCACCTTAAGTCAACAATATAACATCTAGCATCATGTCATTTATTTAAAAATAAAAATTAAATGACATAAAGTTGTTTTGAAATAACCGTTTAGTTGTAGTAGTTTATTGCACAGTCATATAATCATATAATGTATTAAATAACTAAGAAGGGAAAACATTTTTTTTTTCAAAACTAAAAAGAAAACAAAACAAGTGCTAAAATTAAAGCATTTAAGAAGCTGATAAAATTTAACAATAAAGGTAAAGTTTCAAATAAATTTTTATTGATGATTACAAATATTTAAATGTCACTATGTAATAGGATTCGGTTAACCGGTTAATTACTACCCGATTAACTGACTGGTTAATTTAAAATTGACTATTTTCGATTAACGGTTAAACCGGTTAATTTCAGTCGATTAACCGACGTAACAAATTTCATCATATTTTTTAGTATTAAACGTATTTTTTGTGTGTTTAATTATTCGTTTCGTCTCATATACAAAAGGTATGTGCTTAGAAATTATTTTTCATACAAACAAAGAAGTCTGTTCAATAAGTAAAACATTAAAATCTTTGGACGTGGCTATAAAAAAGTTTAGTAAAGACTCTGCCACTATTATTGAACTTGAAGGAATTATGTATTAAATTTTTGTTTAATAGTTTTATAAAATCCAATATTACTGTCGCCAACGATAGAATTAAATATCTAAAGATTACATTTAAGTAGAGACGAATTCAATTATTTTACACCTCCACTAAGGAATATTTCCTTCTAGCAACAGTGTTTTAAAATACAGTACAAAAACGGAAACTAAAGAATTTCTTGCATAATGTTCGCTACTAAGCTCTGCAATACTAAATTCAAGTATTTCCTACTTACTTTGAGTATTCTTAAATTGTGTAAAAAATTCTTTTTTTATGTACTATTATTAGTACTAGTATGGCCTAGGGACGACACAATCGTCCGTATTCTAGATATAAATAATTTCATTAAGGTTCACAAAAAAATTGTCCAACGTCATAAAAATCTCTTTAAAAGCATCAACACATTATATAATGCAATTATGTATGTATAATTAGTTAATAATACATAGGAACATTCTTACACTAAAATTAAATAAATTTAGTAAGTCAGGCTCCGTCGAAGTCGAAGGCTTCCGTTCGAACACCATATTCATAATTCCTTTTTTCGTTTTTGGCGACTTTTGTTTATTTTTTGGGATTTTCGTTTTGAGTTTTTTTTAGCTTTTTTTTTTTGTTTTAACCAATTTTTTTAAAAAGTTTTTAGTTTTGGCTTTTTTAATTTTTTGTTTTGTCAATTTTTATGGTTTGGCGATTTTTTAAATATTGGTGGTTTTTTTATGACGGTATTTTTGTTTTGGTGCTGTTTTGTTTTTGCACTTTTTTATTCTGGTGATTTTTTTAATGTTGTTTTTTCAGTTTTGTTGTTTTTTTCGTTTAGATGCTTTTTTGTTTTCACGATCATTTTAATTTTTAGCAATTTTTTAGCCTTTGTGGTTTTTTCATTTAAGTTCTTTTTTTTAACGATTTTTTTCGTTCTGACGAATTTTTAATGCTGTCTGTCTTCTTTCTTAGGTTTGGTTTTTTTCGTTTGGGTGCTTTTTGTATTGGCATACTTTTGTAATTTTTGGCTATTTTTGAGGTTTGGCGCTTTTTTTTGCGATTTTATTTCATTTTGGCGAGTTTTTTAATTTAGGCTTTTTTTGTTTTGGTAGTTTTTTCGTTTTGGTGCTTTTCTGTTTTAGTGCTTTTTTCATTCTGGAGGTTTTTCTAATGTTGTATACTTTTTTAGTTTTGTTTTTTTTTTCATTTAGACGCTTTTTTGTTTTGCCAATCTTTTTATTCTTTGGCGATTTTTTTTTAGTTTCTGCGTTTTTTGTATTTGTTAGGCGATTTTTTCAGTTTTCGCTTTTTTTTTGTTCTGCCGATTTCTTTCTTTTTTTTTTTTGTTCTATCGATTTTTTGGACGATTTACTTTTCGGCTTGTTCGTTTCATTACTTGAAGGGATATCCTTTAATTATTAATTTAGTTTGTTTCAATTGTGTAATTTTTGCGGTTCATAAGATTCACCTTAATTTTAAAATCATATTATTTAATACAGAATACCCTTAAATTGTTAGTTTGTTTGTTGTTTAGCATTCGTTACTGTTTCCCTTAAAATACTACGTTAACTGTGCAAATTTCAAGAGTTTGCCCTTACGGTTTCCAAGAATACCCTTTAAATTTTATATTATTTAAATTTCAGTACTTATTGGGGTATTCTGTATAATAATGCACTAACTCTGAATATGTCAAGTGTCTATATATGACATTAGGATTTTAACACGTTTCGG
This sequence comes from Panzeria rudis, assembly GCA_956483635.1. Classification (NCBI taxonomy): domain Eukaryota; kingdom Metazoa; phylum Arthropoda; class Insecta; order Diptera; family Tachinidae; genus Panzeria; species Panzeria rudis. Next base: position 88,136,992 of record OY101449.1, on the reverse strand, counting down.
CGCTCCCTTTAGAACACCCTTTGATTTTTAACCGTCATGAACTTTTAGTAGTTGCTGTTATAGCAGCCAAGGTTACACATCTTCTCTGAAAATTTCAAGTCTGTATCTTACACGGTTATCCAAACAGAAAGAAGACCGTGACAGACAAACAGACGGACAGCGTAGCGCAAACAATAAGTTCCCTTTTACCCGACTGCGCGACGCAAAGAAGGGTATTGTGTTTATCAGCCTATGTATGTATGAATGTATGCATGTATGTATGTATGTATGCGTAGACCAATTTTAACTATTCTTACGTCAATCGATTCGTCTTAATCCGGAGAGTGTAACTAAATATGGCGGCCAACAGGCGCCATTTTGTTTATACGAAAATAATAAAAAGTCGGCGAACTATATCAAAATGGGTATCAATCGACAGGTATTTGAAAATCATCTTTAGGTTTCTCTTATGATTTTTAATTTCGAATGACCATTTAGGATCTGTGACGGTTTAAAGTTATTTTATTTTATTTTTTTATGCAGTCGTGTTTTTGATTTTTTAAATTTATGTCTTGTTACCTTTGGTGTACAGAACCGTAAAAAGGGCGGTCAAATATAAAAATTAAACACTGAAATGTGGTAAATCAATCTATTGAACCCTCTTTCCTTTTGTTCACATGTTACGTACAAATATATTTCATACATTTTACGTTTTATAATTACCATATAACTGGCCAACAGAACGCCGAAAAATACCTGTAGTGAGGTTTTGTAATTTTTAACAATAACAACAGTTGTTATATTGTCAACTTCTGAAATTGTTTCCACTAATGATTTTACGATTTTGTGACTTATTGTTAACAACCATTGTTTAAATCTGACATCATGTGTTAAAATCTCTGCTAAAATAAGCGACAAGAGCAAAGAGGAGTATGAAAAAACAAATTAATTTGTAATTGCCAAACAGTGTACAGAAATTTTTTCATTAATATCGTTATTTGTGAGAAATAATTGTTAAATTAAATATATAAGTAATACAAGTATTGTTATTTACACGTAAATGGTTTATATATTTGTATATTTTTGTAGAAAATTAACCTTTATTGTTAGCATAAAGTACACGCTTCGGCTGAACAGCTGACTCGTTGTCTATTCATTAACAAGAGAAAACTTCTTGTCGTTAGTTAAACAACAGCAAATATTGTTAAAAATGTTACAGAGTAGCAAAATCGACAATTTGTTTGTTAAATTTTTCAACAATGACAACTATTGTTAAAATTGAATAGAGAATCGCACTACTGATGTTATTGATTTTGGAGTCGTAAAGGGTGTGCCCAGGGAAATGATCCAAGCTGAAGCATCTTAATATTTGTCTTCAGATCACTCACCAACTGTTGTCACTATATATTCACATACAAGTTCTTCACCCACTTGTAATTTAACGATGAAAAACACACGTATTAATTGGTTGAAATACAAAAAATATTTGAGTACTTATTGCACAGAAAATATTTCATCAAAAACGCCTGAATAGATGAATCTATTGGAATGTTTGAGGCAAACATTAAGCAAGCTGTTCTAAACGCTACTACTACAAATCTTCAGGTGAGATACAATAAAATTTATTCAGCAGATGTAGAACGTCTTTTATCTGAAAAAAGAAGAGTTCGTAGAGAATGGAAACGCTACAGATACCCTCAGCTAAAATCTAGGCTGAAGGAATGTACTAAACAGCTGAAAACTCTACTAGAATATCAAAAAACCGCTTCTCTTCAAAAATTTCTGAATGCACTCGAAGCAACACATCGAACAGACTATTCGCTATGGAGAGCAGCCCGAGGCCTCAAAAGACCAGTGATATATAAGCCTCCATTCCAAGCTTTAAATGGAGACTGGGCAAGAACTGACGCTGAAAAAGGTTCTCTGTTTCTAAAACACTTGCAGAAAGTATTTACTCCAAATACGTCTGATACTATAGTTGAGCTGCCAAAAGTCGTCTCTATAACAGATCTTTCCTTGAAGTTCAATATTCATGAGATTGAACACTGTATTGCGGGCTTAAAACGGAAAAAGCTCCATGCGCCAATAAAATGTTCTAAGAGCTACCCTATACTGCAAAAAGGATAATTCTATTTATTTCCAACGGTATTTTGCGTTTAAAATGCTAGCCCGCAGAACGGAAAGTTTCGCTAATTACCATGATACATAACCCAGGCAAAAATCATACGAAGATGGAAGCCTATAGGCCTACAAGCCTATTGTCTAACATGTCAAAGCTGTTTGTTTGAAAAGCTACTTATGAGTAAGCTAACACCCATACTGAATGGTACTGGATGCATTCCAGAGCACCAATTCGGGCTTAGAAGACAGCATAGCACGATTGAACAAACACATAGACTCATGAATGTGGTTAGAAAAACCTTCGAGGAAAAGAAATATTGTTCTGCGCTCTTCATCGATGTTTCTCAGGCATTTGATAAACCTTTGTGCCATGGTTTAATATATAAACTAAATCAAAACCTACCCGAAAACACCCTTAGACTTTTAGAAAGCTACTTAGCTGAGCGAAAATTTTTTGTTAAAGACGGTCATTTTCTAAGCCCTCCGCAGCCGATTGAAGCCGGAGTTCCTCAGGGCAGCATCCTCGGCCCTGTATATTCTGATATATTCCGCTGACTTGCCGGTAAGCAGTAATATACACATACAAAGTTCGTATTCATACACCCTCAATTAAAAAAACTCACTGCCTTGTAATAAATAATATTACTGAAACTGCTTGTTTATTGCAAGATTTTGTTTATAAAGGTTTAATTGAATACATCTTTTAAATAAAAATACATTTCATAAAAAATTTTTTAAAGAAAAGCTGAATTTACTAATCTTAAAAAGCAAAATTCATATTCGTACCCAATTTTTTTTTTTTAAATCAGATTAGGAACTGATGCAATTATAAAAGAAAAAATAGGCCTTATTTTATACTAAAACTAGTTTTTAAAATAATTTTTTTGAATCATTTTTGTGTACGAATATAAACTCTGTTTCTTAACAAGATCTTGTGAATTCCGCTATTTTCTATAAAATTATTGAACGAAATGTCGTTTTTAATTATTTGATTTGTTAAATAGAGCCTCTATAAATAAATTCATGCAAGAAACATAATAATATTATAGGTATTTATTTTATTACAAGAGTTTTTCTATTTTAAAAGCTAAGGGTGTACAAATATGAACTTTGTATACTGTAGCAACATTCGCTAATGATTCAGCTTTTCTAAGTGTTCACAAAAACCATCAAGAAGCTTCGCGCAAACTGCAAGAGTACACTCAAAAAAGTCTTACACTAACTGTTTGTATTTTATTAGAAACAGTTTTCCGTTGAGTAAAATATAAATGGAAATTTATTTATTTTCATATGAAATTTATTTTTTAACTTTTAATGTGTGTTATTTAAAAAATTAACATACATAAAGTTAAGATTTTCTGTGAAATTTAATAAGATCAGTTATTTTTATCTACATACAAATAACAACTTTGAATTGTGAAAAAATGTTAGTCTATAAAAACTTGTCAAATATACATATGTAATATAAAAACAAATAAAATCATTTTTTTTTAAAAGCAATTCAAAAAGTTGGCACTAGAAGTAAGTATGGATGTATTTAGAATAATTAAAATATATCAAAGATTTAATACAATTTTTGTTACAGAGAAATCGCATGCAGACCAATTGAAGAAATCGAAACATGACTGGCTTAGGAATGCTGAATATAAACGTAAGAAAAATGTTTAGACTTACAATTATGATCGAATAGTAATTTTCAGATTAAACTGCTGCAGTTCACCTTTAATGTAGTAAAATTAGGGTTAAATGCAATAAGGTCCATGAAAATAATGTCCACAGGAACTTACTTCCTTTTTAAAAAGAAAAGTAAGTTTTTCTGGCTCGACGGCATCCGGCCGGGCTTAAGGCTTTTTTCGTCTGCGTTTGTCGAATAGTGGCTTTCCTGAGTAAAGATTTTGGCTATGCAATCTTTACTATTTACTGCAATCTTTACTATGCAATACTATTTTCATGGACTTTTTTCCATTTTTATGAACTTTATTTCCTTTTAAAAATGGGAATAATATCTATCCTTATCAAAGTGGAAATTTGGCAAAGGTTTTAATACAAAATTTACACGACTTTTAAATTTTTTTTTAATTTTTTTTGCGAATTTTCATCATATTGTCAATTTTTTCCGAAATTTTGTATTGCTTACAGTTTTAGCGATTTATAATCTATTTTGTAATTTGTTTCCTTTGATTTCCACAATTTTTTGCTGCATTTTCGCTATACAAGCAAATTTTTCGAGCATAAATCCGTTTTACCGTTTGAGTAATTTTAAACCAGTTTTGAATCTTTTTTTTTTGCAATATTCCTCATATAATTAACAAAGAGATGTATTAATATTTTTTTTATTTTATTTTCAGATTGAAATCATTCAAGTACATTAGACCTTTAAGCCGTGGCACAAATGCACATGAGATTTTTAAATAAAAACTGCGCAGCGTGTCCTTGGACGTAAGCCCAAGTACATCAGCTGCACACAAAAACCGCGCTGACGACAAATCAGTGGCCTTGAAACCGGGTGCGCCGGCTGGGAAAATCTCAGCTGTGCCACATGCACCCTCCTTAAAATCTACCGCTGGTGCGCCTGCTGAACCAAGTTCAGTTGTGCCACATGCACCTGCCAACAAACAACAACCCGGTGCGCCGGCTGGACCAATTCCAGCTGTGCCACATGCACCCACACAAAATATGACAGCGGATGCGCCGGTTGTATCAACTGTGTCAAGTTCATCTGCCACAACAACAATAGGGACTCAACCACGTGATCGGAGTTTCCTGTCACGTAAGGCCTTCTCCGTATTACGGGCTGCTCGACGCTACATCGAGCAGTTAGGCAACAAACCGGCCGAGACCATGAGTGGTGAAGAAAAATCTTCGCTAGCCTGGGCTAAGGCCCACTTAGCTGCGCTGGAAGGTTCCTCCCACGGTGGTGCCGCAACATCTGTGCCGAAACGGCAAAGATCGGGGGATGAATCGCTCCAGCAACGTACGCAGCCCACTAGCAAGCGTCCCAGACAGGGGGCAAATAGGGTCATAAACAGACCTTACAGCGAGGTTGCTAGAAACCCGCTGATAAGGGCTGTTCTTGACCGCAGCAACGCTGACGGAGCAATCAACCACGAAAAGTGGGGATTGATCTGTCAGAAATAGCTAGATGCCTACCTGCAGGATCTCAGCGAGAGCCAGGGACCCTCGCCACAATTTAATGACGCCGGCTGGTTTCAAGGGCACGTGAAACTAGTTTCGTGCATGGATGAACGGTCAGCATCCAAGCTTAAGCTCGTAATAGAAGCATTAGGGGAAGTGTGGCCCGGCGCGAGACTGGAATTGGTCTCGGTCAGCGAAATACCTCGCAGGCCGAGAGCAATTGCAATTATTCCGGCGGAACCACACGACCCAGCGGCGATCCTGGACATCTTCCGGAGAGCTAACCCTGATCTGCCAACCAGTGACTAGAGGGTAATCAGGGTTTTCGATTCGGTAGGTGCCCGCAGGAAGGTGATCGTGATCCTTAATAAGGAGACGTTGGCGTTGCTCCGGGAGAGGCAGGGCCTGGTATACTATGGGTTCATGGGTATCAGGTTTCGCTTATACCGAGGCGATGACAAACGCGATCCCGAAGCCACCAGCGGCCAACTGGTAGGGCCGCAAATTGAAGGCTCTGAGGGCACAGTTAACTCGGAGGCCATGGTTGAACCCGCGGAGTCGACCACTTCGGGGTGCTCGCAATCAGACTCATGTCTGGTTGGAGAGCTCCTCGAGGGACTAGTGTTCGCGGACGACGAAGACGCTCTCCTGAATCCAGGAGATGACGAAGTCGATGTCAACTATGACCCCGATGTTGACAATGGCGAAGATAGTGCAAATTAATCTGCACCACTCCAAGGCAGCCTCAGCTGCCCTAACGCTCCGCCTAGCAGAGAAAGGGGAGGATATTGCGCTAGTCCAGGAGCCGTGGACCAATAACGGCAAGATTCTTGGACTCAGCGCCAGTGGCTACAAACTACTGTACGCAGCAAACTCAGGTAACAATGACAAAACCATTAGATCCTGTATTTTAGCGAAAGCCAACCTTAACATCTTCATTCTCTCTAATTACAGTGATGAAGATACGGTTACTGCAGCATGGGAGACAGGGGAATCCACCATATGGATTCTGTCCTGCTATATGGCTCACGACCACATGGACCCACCACCACACACCTTGGTCCATAAGATGGCGGGAGCACCTAAAGAGAGGGGCATACCCATTCTAATGGGCGCCGACGCAAACGCGCACCACCATATCTGGGGCAGCTCAGATACCAACGCAAGAGGTGAGTGTATTTTTGTCTTCATTCTAGATAACAATCTAGTAGTTCTAAATCGGGGTTCAGAACCCACCTTTGCAGTCTCTAACAGGCAGGAGGTCTTAGACATAACACTTGCCAGCATGAGACACGCACATCTGATTCAGGGTTGGAGAGTCTCAACAGACTGCTCCTTTTCTGATCACCGCTATGTGGTATTTTCCATCAGCATAGCCAACAGAGTTACAAGATCTTATTTAAACAGACGTAGAACGAACTGGGAGGAACACAACAACATTCTTACCAGTCTAATTGCGCGCCCTCCAACCATAGAGGTAGTAGCAGACATTGATAAAGTAGTAGACAAATTAACCAATGCGTTTAAGGAGGCCACAAGCCTATCTTGTAGACCATCCATTCAACGTCCTAACCGCAGACCACCATGGTGGTCTGATAATATTGCAGAATCTCGTAAGAACTGCCGAAGGCTGTTCAATGACGCTAAGAGAACAGGTAACTGGACACTCTATAAGTCCTCCGTGAACAAATTTAAGAACCTTGTCAGGAACGCTAAACGCAAGTCTTGGAAGGAATTCTGCAGCAATGTAGAATCCTTCTCCGAGACTAGCAGACTGCGTAAAATCCTAGCTAAACCGCCATCCATACCTGGATTTATCCAGAAATCGGACGGCAACTGGACCAACAGCTCCTTGGAGACTCTGGAGGTCCTGGTTGACACCCACTTTCCAGGTTGTCAACACTACACGGAAGCGCGAAACGCGGCTCTCCCTACTAGCCAGTCCCCTGTAGCCATAGAAATCACTGTGGACATGTTACACTGGGCTATTAAAAGTTTCCATCCGTACAAATCACCTGGTCCGGATGGCATAATCCCTGCAGATCTGCAACACAACTTAGATCTTGCTACCCCCTGGCTAATTAGCATATACAGGGCCTGCCTTCCATGGTCATATATTCCAAACCAATGGACAAACTACGATGTTATCTTCATCCCGAAAGGGAAAAAGCATCGCACTCCAAGGCGAAGGACTTTAGACCCATCAGCCTTACCTCCTTCCTTCTAAAGACACTGGAGCGGCTGATCGACGTTCATATCAGAACAACTGTCGACAGTACTCTCCTCTCAGCCTCTCAGCACGCCTATACCAAGGGGAAATCAGTTGAGACGGCCTTGCACTCGCTCGTAGGATACATAGAAAAATCACTCGAGCATAAAAACTTCACACTGGTAGCCTTCATGGATATTGAAGGCGCCTTCAACAATATTAACTCGGCGGCAATCATCCAGGCTCTCATGGAGCTAGGGATTGACGGATCCACATATCAGCTCATAAAGAATATGCCTCAAAGTAGAACGATCACATCCACTTTGGGTGTAGCACGCATCACCAGGCATGCACGTAAAGGTACGCCGCAATGTGGAGTACTATCACCCCTCCTGTGGAATGTGACGGTAAACGCTTTGCTTAAGAAATTGGAATCCATGTATATCAAAACCGTTGCATACGCAGACGATGTTGCGGTGGCGATATCTGGCTTCCATCTAGACACGTTAACACAAAGGCTGGAGACGGCACTTAGCGAGGTCAGTGACTGGTGTTCACAGAATGGCCTAAGTGTCAATCCTACCAAAACGGAATTAGTACTCTTCTCAAGAAGGTACAAAATTCCAGCTTTCACGCTACCAAAATTAAATGGCATCACACTAGCCCTTTCGGACAACGCCAAATATCTCGGTGTAGTCCTTGACAGCAAGTTAACATGGAGAGACAATCTTCATGCAAGAGCAGCTAAAGCCTTAACGGCAATTTATGTTTGCAGAAACGCCATTGGCCCCTCCTGGGGTATATATCCCAAAGGGGTCAATTGGATATTAGAGACAGTGATCAAGCCTATACTTTTTTACGGCATATCCGTCTGGTGGAAAGCACTGGACTTGGCGAGCAATCGATCTCGTATAGAGAGGGTTCTTCGCATAATGGCAATCATGATAACTGGTGCCCTAAGATCCACACCAACAAAGGCTCTTTTCGCTGCGTTGTGCTGGCTACCAGTGGATCTGCTGGCCAGAAAGCAAGCACTACGTACAGCAATTAGGCTTAACGCAATCGGCGCATGGAACCATCTACCGTGGGGTCATGCTAGCATTCTAGAGACTACTGATACCATTCCGGATCTCATTGACTACTGCACTCCGAAGCCCTCCTTCTGGAAAGAATTCCGATACTCCTTGACGGGGGACTTTTCCCCAACACCACACGGGGCCATACACATTTATACCGATGGCTCCAAATGGGGAACGAGAGTTGGAGGGGGTGTCTATATCGCTGAGTTCGGGATCAAAATGTCTTTCAGACTCCCGGACGAATGTAGCATCCTGCAAGCAGAAATATCTGTCATCAAACGAGCAATATACTAGCTAAGGTTTTACCGGATATCAAATGCCGACGATCAGATCATAGCTGACAGTCAACCGGCGATTAAAGCACTCACTGGTGTGTACACCACATCCAGCCTAGTCCTGGAATGCCGCACAGCACTTAACACGATGGCGAGCAATCTAGGTATCACCCTCAGATGGGTAAGGGGACACGAGTCCATTTCAGGCAACATCATTGCGGATGATCTGGCTAAGAGGGGAACCTTGCTTCGGGATGTCGATATTGACGATCTCTGCGGGCTCCCACTCTCATCTTGCTGGAGACGAATTGACGCTGCCTTCTTGCAGTTGGCTCAAACCAGATGGTACAATGAACCAACTTGCTCTACTGCGAGAACAATATGGCCTCGCCTTGACACAAACAGAACTAAACAACTTCTAGATTTCACGAAACCACACTTACGCAACCTCATGGCCACGGTCACGGGGCACTGCACCTTTGGAACCCACGCTAGACGTATGGGTCTCCCATACAATGACTACTGCACAAGCTGTAATGACGTAGAAGAAGAGAATGTAATGCACCTTTTATGCCTTTGTCCAGCTCTGGAGGACCACCGCCTTCGCCTACTGGGCAAAAGACTCTTCGGTAGCCTCTCCGAGTTCTCAGAAATAGAACTAAAGAACATAAGTTCCTTCATTAGGAGCAGCGGGTGGTTCACTCGCTGACTACCCAAATGGCGTTTCTAAAACACGAACGACCCTTCCTGCACGGAACTCCGTACGCCTTACCTCTTTCTCTCTTCTCTTTGAACTAATTTCTAATACCTCTATTAACTCCTCTCCTTTCACTCTATTTGATACACTGTCCTGTTCTCTCTTTCCTTTCCTTTCCTTTACAGGTATCACAAAGGGACCATTATTATTGGACCCAAGTGGGCTAGAACCCTTTCTTTATAATTTTCACCAGCGACCTGATAACCTAACTAACCTAACCTTTAATATATATTATTGTAAATTTTCATGTAACTTAATTTTATATGCATTAAAAAATTGGAAAAATAAATTGTGTATCTTTAATTTGGGAGGGATAAATTTTTTTCAGTTAGAAACATAAATAAAAGAGAAAAACTGTAGTTTCTAAGCAGCTTGTTATTCATTTCATTGATAGTCAAAAATATTAATAAAAGAGAATATCAGTCAATTTCAAAGGTTTGTTGGTTAATTTCATTGATAGTTATAAAACAATAATAAACGAAACTTTCGGTAAATTTTATGGTTTTGTCAGTCAATTTTTCGATATTGAAAATTAAATTGAGTTTGCTTTTAATATAAATGAAAAATGAGTAGACCGGCTTTCAAACGAATTTTTATTTATTTTAAAATTTATTTTCTGTTGATTTGAACTACAAAATATTTTGAGTATATATACCCAAGTTGGAACAATGGCTAAAACAATGGCGAATAGAAATTAACTAGAAAAACTTTCTACACATTACCTTTACATTAAGCAGAGAGAACTGCCCACTTATACAAATAAATAACCAAACTATACCTCAAATCACTGAAGTAGAATATCTCGGTGTTCATCTCGATTGTCGTCTAACAGGGAAATCCCACATTAAAGCAAAGGTGACCCAAATGAAATTAAAAGCATTTCAAATGAATTGGCTCATTTAAAGAAACTCTACTCTAAGCCTAGATTGTAAGCTTCTTCTATAAAACTCCATTCTAAAACCAATACGGTATCCAGTTATGAAACACTGCCTCGGCATCAAATGTAGAAAAAACTCAAAGGCGACAAAATAAAATACTCCGTACGATTACAGCAGCCCCATGGTATGTCAGAAACAAGCGAATTCATAAAGATTTAGATGTGCCGCTGGTTAAGACAGTATTTCTAAACACGTGACAAGATACATAAAAAAACCCGACTTGCACCCAAATCCCATAGCGCGAAACATCATTAACTTTAGAGGCCATACTCGGATGAGAAGGAGGGACACTATTGCATTCAGCCGAACACGAGAGACGTAGATAGCCAAGGAACCAACCGCTGAAACAAATATTTTTGTCTGGCATTGGCTGGACTCAAAAATTAAGAGTTAAGATTTGATTACTTATTGTTAGTTCAATTTTATTGAAGATAAACCGTTAAAAAAAATAAATATTTACCATTTGCATTAGACGCGGATCCATCTTAAGTTCTTGGGAGGAGATCTTTTAAATGAAACGTACCATTTTCTAAAATTTCTTCTAGGAACTTCGTAGAAATGAGGTATATGTTATTCGTTTTGGAAGGGGAAATATTTCTTTTTCTAAATGCCTGGTTCCGCGCCTGACCTTCATTGGCATTAGTGATTTATGTCTACACATTTTTAAGCGATTTTCAGCAGAATGTACTAGGACCTCATTCTTCTGAAATCCTTATGATAAATTTGTACCAACAGATTGACCAGCTTGTTAAAACTTGCGACTAGCACAGTTTATTCTTCAATTGCCCTTAAATAAAAACGCAAAACATTTCATATCAAGTCTACAGCGGCAAATATAAGGTATTTTGGGTGTGTAGAAAACAAAATGTTTTTAAACATACATTGTTCACGGAAGCCCCAAATGAGTTGTCATTAGCACCAACGAAATGCATCCATCGCAGGAAAAATATCAATCTACAGGAAGAAGGTTTATAAGGCAGAGAGAGAGAGAAAGAGAGAGCGGTACTTTCCCTTACCAACCTGCTTCGGGATTACATGATTATTGTATGGGATGCCCGCTTGGTAGGTCGCGAGGTATGAGCCTCTTTCCGCGAAATTTTATCTTCACTGAGATTATGTTTTTATTGGTCATTATTTTATATTGTTTTTATATTTATTTGTGTATTAAATGGTACAAATATAATTGGAAACTATATTACACTACATTCAATTTTATTAAATATTTTTGGTTCGTATAACAAATCAGAACTCGATCCCGCATGGAATACTAACATCTAATTGCACTGTGTCTTTTGCTTGGATATAGCAGAATATTTTTTGCTATGTGAATACACATATTTCCAATAGATTTTCTACGCGGGAAAAAATTCTTGGGAAATCCCGGGAAGTTTTTTAAAACGAGTCCCATGAAAACTTTGTCCGGGAATTTTCGGGAAATTCAATTTAACTTATACGGATTTTACATTGCTGTTTGTTGTTTTGTTACACAATCAGTAGTATAAAAATATTTTAGTGAAACCAACGATTACGTCCAATGTTCCCTTTCTACGAAAAGGCCTTCATGCAAAAGTGAAAGTACTATTGACTTCCTGCGATATTTACAACAGGTGCGCAATGAAATCGATGTTACAGAGGTTTCTCATATGATTCCAACTTAAAGCGTTCTAAAATATTTTATATGACTATATACAAAAAACATTAAATTCCTTTGTGTAAAAAGTACAACAAGAAAAATTATATCAGGGACCTGTTTCTCAAAACTGCAAGATATAAATCTACAAGTAAAATACACTTAAAGAACAGGACTTTTGCAAATGTTATTGTTGTTTTGTGTGTATTTTACTTGTAGATTTGTAACTTGAACTTTTTGAGAAATGGGCCCCAAATATTGAAAAGATAGTGGTACAAAGCGTTAAACAAAGCCGGTATCTTAAAATCGATCCTTTATTGCAACATAGCCCTAGATAGAAAATCACCAGTCACAAGACAGGTCACGTGACTGGTTCCCAAGGACTAGCAACCGGTTCGAGCTCCAAAATTTTATATGAAAAAGACCGGTGACTTTCCGCACCGATTTTCGAACAAAAAATTATGCGACTAAGCAAACCTTTTCAAACAAAAATAATTTTATAGATTGGTTGACATATGAGAGAGTTAATTAATGGGGGAGGGGCATAATCTCCACCGATTTTGAAAAAAATTATGGAACCTAACTGCAAGCAACCCCTATTAAACCAAAAAGAATTTTAAAAATCAGTTGATAAATTACAGAGTTATGCGTGGGGAACAAAAATTTCCCGTCATCCTCCTACGTTTTTCGAAAAAATTATTGGACCAAACTTCATTTAAATCGGTTCAAAATTGGTACCAAATTTCATTTCAATCGGTTCAGCCGTTTAGGCGAGATACCGTAACAAAAATCTGCAAACAAATAAATATACACCTCATTTTTATATAATCGGCCATGTCACAGAGCTCAATCCCGTGCGGAAATGGAATTCAGTCTACCCCAAGATGTCAAGCCCCAGCCTGAGCATACCCTAGCATACCAGCACCGCCAACAGTCTGGACACACTTGACAAATATGCATATTTTAGGTTTTTTTTAAACAGCAGCTACTACAAAAATGGGGCGGATTGAATTCCGTTTCCGAACGGAATTGAACTCTGTGACTTGGCCGAATATATAGATATGGATTAAAAACAAATTGTATTTCTTATCTTGAGCTTGTTTGATTCAAATCACCAATTTTCACAAAATCCTAGCAATCCAGGGACTAAGAAATTTTATTTCCCGTTCCCTGGGAATAGAAAAAGTCCAGGAAATTATAAACCCTAATCCATTTATATAGAACAAAATTGTATTAGATAACTTTAAAGTCCAATCATGTATTTTATCTTCTTAGATATTTAAAAATAATTAAATACCATCAAAGTAAGTTTAACTTGCAGCAAATTTTTAAAAACCGATGAAGTAGATTTTTATAAGATGCAGAACATCTCGTATTTTAACATCGTGGTCATTAATTTATTCTATAAATTTTGTATACATCAGTTGCAATCGAAACTGTAGCTTAGAAAAAATGTTTTTGGAATCGGACTTAGCGCTGGCTATCCATCAGACCAAGCTTAAAGTTTAATGTGTTGTTAATGGGTTATCCCATTTGTGATTTGATCGGGAACTTGTTGGTATAGCCTATCTACAAATTAGTGACTTCACATAAGTTCTTCCCAAGTGGGAAACTATCGGGAACTTGTTGGGAAAATCTAGCACAGATTTTGAATCCTATATTTTGCTCATCTTACACAAAGGTGATTGTCGCATACTTTTGTACCTTGGATAGCTTCAGCAATTTTAATTCAATATTAGAGTTTGATGTTTTCCCGATTTGAGCAAATTTTTGCAAGATTTTGATATTTCCCCACAGAAAACCAATCGGCTCCCAAATACGTGTCTGCGTTACATCGGAATCGGGATCCCAGTTAGATCCCAAGTGTGTTTGCATGAAAAAAATTATAAAGAATAAAACCTATCGAGATGGGTGGTACCATATTAAAGAGCATAAGAAAATTCTCACAATATATAAATAGTGGGGACTTTCGTATTAGTCGGGTTTTAGCTCTTAACTTTTTATTTCTTGTTTTATAAATTTTTTAACAGAAAATCCATTCGGCTTTTTACTGTTGGTACAATAATTATCCTACCATGTCTTGTACAACGATGTGTGTTTGTATGGTTTTATAAGGCTATATATATATATATATACATATTATACTTTTGCTAACTGTGTAACATACAACAATGACTAAGTTTTATAAAATGTAGCAGATTTAGTTAAAATAGATATTTGTGGGTTTCAAAAGAGCAAAAACTTCATTTGAAACTTAAATTTGTTACTCTTTTTTTGTGTACTAAAATAAAATGTTTGGCTCTTGTGACTCCAACAGAACAATAGTTTTATAAAAAATATATTTTTGTCATCTCAACATAAAAGAATCTGATAAACATAAATAAAAATTTTGTCTAAAAAATATAAAAATAACGTGCAATAATGTCGCACAAACTGTTTACAATAATTTCTCTGCAACCTAAACAACAGCTCAAAACATTAAATCAAAACATTAAATGGACAAGTGGTGAAACAAGTTATAAACATCAGAGAAAGGGAGGTGGGAAAAAGGCTTTCCCTTAACAATCAAATTCTACTTTGAACAGAAAAATAACAACATCTGAAATCCATAAAAATGTCGGATGACTTAAATAGATTATTCAAAGATTTATACTTAAAATATGGTTATTTTAGTTGATATACTCGAGTACACATACATATGAATCTATATGGTGCATTATTTTTGAAGCGGATAATTTAAAAATACGTTTTTTTCATGATTAAAACTGAAATTAAAAATTTATTTTTGTACCAAACCTAGCTTAGGGTATCCTCATTATACTTCAGAAGTTTAATAACAGAATCTCCATAACTTTAAAAAAAGTAATGCAAATTTCTTTTCATTAGCACCATCTTTTAATCATTGTTGTACAGAATCGGCTTAAGATACCGTGTAAATATTACGTTTAATGTATTAGCTGTGTTCAGCACTTTTATGTAAAACTCCGCAAAAAAATTTCATGGAACATTATAGCCTTCTAGCACTTTGTTGTATGCGTCTTTTTTACCCTTTCTTAAATATGAGGAAAAAACTCCTCTTTTGCAGCGAGATAGCGGTCTGAAATATCTTCCAAAAAAATTCCTCATAAAATTTTATTATCAACCGTGTCACAGATTTCGTTAGAATTGGTTTTGATTCTGTAGTTGTCATTCCACAAAAGTACATTTTTGGTGCTTTAGATTCCGTTTATTTTGTTATTTTGTATATCGATTTTACAATTATAAAGTTTTTATTTAAGGCGTTTATTTACTCTTGTTTTAAGATGCAAAGCTCACATTAAAGTCATTATCATGGAAAGCTCTTGACTAAATATTTTTTGACGCTCCTAAAAGTATAAACGTTTTTTAGTATTTATTGCAAATGAAGTCTGTAGAAAAGTGTTTTTCAATTCCACTTTGAAATTTAAAAGTGGTTTGATTACGAAGAATCAACTTACGAAATTGAAATCACTTCAGATTAGAATGGTATTCTGTGACATGTCTGTCTTTTAAGATAATAAATTTCTTAACTCAACTGGAACGTCAGAAATCAGTAAAAACTTGATATGGGCGTGGGCGTTATTTTCGTATTTATTTACAATTTGTTTTTATTGATTTCTGGCGTTCCAGTCGAGTTTAGAAATTTATTGTCTTGTAATCTTATAACAAAATTTTATGAGAAATTTTTTTGTAGGATATTTCAGCCCGCAACCTCACCGTGGGAGTGGAGTTTTTTTTCCCTTTTTAAGAAAGGGCCAAAAAAGACCCATACAACAAAGCGCTAGAGGGTTAAACTATTCCATGAAATTATTTTTCATTGAGTTTTACATAAAAGTGCTGAACTCTTCTAACATATTAAGCGTAAGGTTTACACGATATCTTATACCGATTCTCTATAACAATGACAAAAATGTGGGGTTCTTGTTAAGAAATTTGCATAACTTTTAAAGTTATGGAGATTGTGTTATCAAACCTTTGCAGTATAATGAGGATACCCTAGACTAATTTAGTAAAAAATAAATTAAATTAAAATTGCCGAAGTTAGAAAACTTTTAATTTCAATAAGTAATTTCCGGTTTTGACCATGAAAAAAACTCTTTTTTTAATTAAAAATTTCAAAAACAGCAACACTTTCGCAGCCCATAACTCGACATATAAAGATAAAAAAAACAAATTTTGCATACACATTTGTTTCTACTAGAAATATAGTTATGTCAAATATCAAGAAATTTCGGTAAAAAAATTTCTTGTTGGGTTGTTTGCTTCAAAAATAATGCCCCATATATGAATACGAGTATGCAGAAGTCCGCAAGCAAAGACACACAAATACACACTTTTATAGAACAAGTCACATTCATACATACTAAATTAAGTGTACAGAAGTTTAAAAGTTTACCCAATTAATTTTATCATTCTTTCATCTACCAGAAAGAAAAGGAAGTTAGCATACGCGTATCCGGTTGGTTAGTCCGTTTTTCTGGGTATTCCAAACATAATCATGATTTTATTGTAGTACATATTATTGATACAACTGGGGCTCAATTCTGGTGCTGTGATAACGTGAAATGAAAAAATAACTTTTCATTTTCATCACAACTTTTCATAATATTTTTCACAATAACACAGAATGCGATTCCGGTTCATTTTATGAAAATATGTTTCATTCCACCTGTAGCAGTGAAACTTTTGTATCCATGTTATTCAACTTTAAATGTCACATACAGAGAGCGAAGTTTACCAGTTTCGATCGCCGTTAAGCCGCATGCGATTTTATTGCTTGAGCCGCTGCTGCAACATACATCTATTGTTGGTAGAAATTTTGGACTTTTTACATATTTTGTGCCTGATTTATATATAGATCAGGAAAGAAATATTAGCACAAAAATAGATATTTTTAAACCATTGTTACAATCGTTCTACCCCATATATTTTGTATAATATAATATTTACACATGTTTATTTTTGTAGTAGAGTTAAAAATTATCTTCGAGACAATAATTTTAATGAAGTATGGTATACTGATTAATATAATCAGTCAAAGATGTCATGACGATAATAATAACTTAAATTCAGTAAAGTTTGACTTTGACTCGCACAACTTATGAGTCCGAGCGTTTTATTTATTAAAAAAATAAAACTCAAAAGGAATCTCGTTTTTAGATTCTTCATTTATTTTTTCTTTTAACTTAAGAACTCAATTAAGAACTAAAACTGAACTGAAACCGAATTGAAAACTTAATTGAAACTCAATAACCTATAACTAATTACAATATTTATAAACTAAATATTATTTAAGAATTCAGCTGACGTCTGTTGAAAAGTTTATTTTGCAATTTTGTATTTTTGGTCAAAAAATATATTGCAAAAAATAAAGTAACAAATATTGATCTACTTAACGATTAGTGCTGATTGCAATATTACGAAATATTGATAAATAAAAAGTATGCAGTTTATTGAACTTTAATTTTAGAAAATTGTTATTTTGCATATTAATAAAAATTAAGTTCGTTTAACTGGTAAAATTAATATTGCATATTAGTATTGTTGCCAGTTAATAGGTAGGGAATGTGTTGGGCTATTCGAATGGGTGGTTGATGTGACTCACGCGAGGAGCTCTGTACGAATACCATATACATATGTATATACCTTTTTCTTTTTTGTGGACTTTAATTTTAGCGTGATTTTTTTTTCGTTTAAGCGAACTTTGTCATTTTTTGCGATTTTTGTTAGTTTTTCCGATAGTTTTTCCGAGTTTTTCTTTTAAATTTTATGACGATATATATAGTTCTGGCGATTTTTTTTAGTTTTTGGGTTTTTTTTTGTTTTGACGATTCTTTTGATTTAGGAGATTTTTTTCAATTTTTGGCGACTTGTTTTAATTTTTCGTCGATCTTTTTAGTTTTGGATATTTTTCGCGTTTTAACTATTTTTTTACTTTTGGTGTTTTTTTCATTTAAGCGCTCCTTTAAATTTGGCGATTTACCGTTTTGACATTTTTTAAACTTTAGAAATTTTTATTTTCATCGTTTTTTTTTCTAATTTCAAGAGTTTGTTTCGTACGGTTTCCAAGATACAGCGAATTGTGTAAATTAAGTCCCGTTCACACCATGACAGTAACTGTCGCAATAGTACTGCCATGGCAGCTTATTTCTATGAGAAATTGTGACATTTATTCGACCTTTTGTAATAGTTTTATTATTTTTCATTTAAAATAAAATTAGAACAATATGTCAAATACTAAATTTCTATTGGGTGTTTTTTATTGAGGTATAGAACTTTAAGTTGGCATCACTTTTTTAACTGGCGGCCATTTTGTCAGCTGTCAAGTGATTAATATTTAGTTTGGTTTGCCATTTCATCATGACCATGCAATGCGTCGTGATTTTGGTGTATGGGCCGAAAATGAGATTGATCTCGATGCTGATTTTCATCGCAAAATTTTGTTCAGTGATGAGGCTCATTTTTGGTTGAATGGCTACGTCAACAAGCAAAATTGCCGCATTTGGAGTGAAGAGAATCCACATGAGACCCTTGAGACGCCATTACATCCACAAAAACTGACTGTTTGGTGTGCTCTATGGGCTGGTGGAGTCATTGGGCCATACTTCTTCCGAAATAATGCTGGAGAGTCAGTTACCGTTAATGGAGACCGGTATAGAGCCATGATAACCGACTATTTTGTTCCCGAATTGGATGGCATGAATGTGGATGAGTTGTGGTTCCAACAAGACGGCGCTAAATGCCACACAGCGCACGTCACAATCGATTTATTGAAGGAAACATTCGATGAGCGCATAATTTTGCGGAATGGACCTGTCAATTGGCCACCAAGATCGTGTGATTTGACACCATTGGATTATTTTCTTTGGGGATATGTGAAGTCGCTCGTCTACGCCAACAAACCAGAAACGTTAGGGGACTTGGAAGCCAACATTCGTGGCGTTATTGCCAACATACGGCCCCATATGCTCGAAAAAGTGGTTGAAAATTGGACCTGTAGAATTGGCTTTTTTCGAGCCAGCCGCGGCGGCCACATGCCCGAAATCATATTTAAACATTAATGGCATAAAATTATCCTTCCAATAAAGCCAAATTGATGGACATTAAAACGATTTTCTTGTGTTTTATTTCAATTCGAAGTTCTATACCTCTAAAAAAAACACCCTGTATTATTTTGCCTTAAAAAAAAACAAAAAAAACAAAGCATCATGATTTTAGATAGGAATATTATATTGGTACTTTTTTTTGTGCGTAGGTTTTGGTACATAGAGATGCCCAGCAGTATTAACCTCTAAATTCCTTATTTCATATGGAGATGCAAAATCACCATCAAATTACACAAATCCGTAATATAATATCCTACTTCCTATTCCCAAATACTAAAACGTAATACATCCACCTTCATAGTAAACATTATTACCTTTTAGAATTACAAAAAAAATTTATACAATCTAGGCTAAGCATACACTAGAACCTAAAGAACTTTTGTCACAAACTTTCCCTAATCATTACCACTTTCACATCAAATATTAACAGACCATTAACATAAATTTGGTTAACATAATTCCATCACAAAGCAGAAGGCCTTCAGCAGCGTGGGAATCTACAAGAATTCTGTAAGTTAATTCAAATTTTTTTCTGTTATATATATTTTTTTTTATATTAATGTGCATGAGTATGTACTCTTAAGCTACAAATCAATAAGATTTATGTAAATGGGCACATAACATAACAAAGAAATTACATAGCATTCTAAATTTAAAGTTTTTTTTCTAAAAGAGAATTGAATGCATTGTTACTAAAAGAGAATTGGAAATCGACACTAAATAAAAAGAGCAAGCGAACATCGATAATGACAAAGCTTTGCAATTTCTTTGTTAATTGTTTGTTTTTGTTTTGCCTCTTCGCAGTTTTTAAGTAAAACTTTACATATGTAATTTTATTTCGTATATATATATAACTATATGTTTAAACAAACATACACATATATGTATTTTTTGCTAACTATCATTAAATGAATGAATATCGTGAAACATAAATAATGGAGTAAACAATCTTTTAATGTGAAACTTCAGGGTCGTAGGTAAGAGCAGTTCGTAGTAGGGGTTTTTCATCTTTTCACTAGCCCAAGAAAAACCATGGTTGGGAGGGTGACGGGGCCGCAGTATTTCCACCTTGCTGCTTATTTACTCTATAGGGGTCATGTTCATTGAAGGATAGTCGATTCTTGTCCCAATTTTGAGCTGGTCAACCACAGGAAAAAATTCTTACATATTACAAATAAATGGCGCCCAACGTGGGGCCCCAAATCATCAGAGCTTAACCTTTTCATCTGAACATTTTGTTCGGAACAATTCCACCTTAATTGTTTTCTGATTTTTTGGGGGCTCATCATTTTAAAACCATCCTCGTACATATTTATGAATCCAAAAACCAAGAAACGAAAGCTATCAGCCAATAAGTTGTTCAAAGTAGCTATGTCACTTAGTGTATTGTCTTAATGGACTTCGGTCAGAATGCAAGAACTCGTAGGCATCGATGGAACTATTGTTATAATATTGTATAAAATTATATTTCACAATGCACTCTGAACCTGGAGTGTATTCATTCCTTAGTGTTGGTGATATAGTTAGTTGAAATATACTTTAGGTGTTGATCAATTAGTCATTGAATGACATGTTTATTTTGGGGATAAAAGACTGGAATTACGCTTCTGTAGTAAGATTTAGTTACTCAAATCGTCCACTTCTGTATTTCAATATATCGTGTTTTTTTTGTGATTGTTTGAACAAAGCCGAAACTTCAATTATACATACCTTTTAGATACAAATA
Organism: Panzeria rudis; assembly: GCA_956483635.1. NCBI lineage: Eukaryota > Metazoa > Arthropoda > Insecta > Diptera > Tachinidae > Panzeria > Panzeria rudis. The sequence goes on along the minus strand of OY101449.1, from coordinate 88,116,019 downwards.
AATACTTTTCTAAGCATGGAACAGAAAAAAAACTTACTGACAGCCCAGATGAAGTTTTACGTTCACATACATACATACATTGTACATAAAGTTTTTTTTATCGTAGCTACTTACAAAACGAGGAAAGAAAAAAAATAATAATAATAATAAAAAAATAAAATAAAATAAAAATAAATAAAGAAAAAAAAAGTAAGAAAATGTCCGTCGCTCATAGTAACGAGAACTTAACGGCCTTAGAGGATGCCAATAATAGACGGCACTGTTCCATTTGTAACAAAGATTACGAAATTGATGACGTGATTGTTTCAACTCCGTGTAATCACATTTTCCATAAAAACTGTATCGCCAGTGTTCTGAAAGAATCTCAAGCGTGTAGTGTGTGCGGGAAGGCGTGTTGGCAGACGAAACTTAGATCGTACAATATTTTGTTAGGTGCTGAGAGTCAAAATTCAACTGTCCCTTCGAATGCTGAAAACCTTGCCAATCGTGGTGCAGTTCCAAAGGGGTATACTCACGCTGCGTCTAGTCAGAATACATTCAGATGTACTTCTGATAACGTTCAGCCAACTTCTTTGCGGAATATTAATGGACAGGAGGAAATGGCAGTAGACAATTTACTTAATATTTCACAAAGAAATATAAGCACACGAAAGGTACAAATAAGTGTGGAACTGCAGAATGTTAGTGATACTAATACGTTAGCATTCCTGATTAATGAACCTGTAAGAACACAACTAGCATCTCTTAATATGAACCCAAATCAAAATTTTAGACCAAGTTTTGGAGACGTTTACTCGATCCACTCAAATCGCAATTCCGTAAATGGGGATAATAGAAATAGTATTGGATACTCACAGAACAACGGTAGAAGTTTTCGAAATAGAAATAACCTTAATCGGCAAAATGCAAATAGACCAAACAATTTTTATAACAGTGAGTTTTCTGCAGATAAGATTTCTAATATAATGTCAGGTTAGCACCTTAAATTTAGCCGACAGGAGGAGGAAGGACTGTCTGTCGATAATTTTATATACAGGGTACAAGCCCTCACTATTCAAAGCTCGCGCGGAGACTTTGATATGTTATGTAGAAACGTACATCTGCTTTTCTGTGGCAAAGCAATGGACTGGTTCTGGCGCTTCCATAGAACTGCTCATAACCTGAATTGGGAAACTTTGTGTGGTGAACTACGGAATCAATTTCGAGACCGAAGAACAGACTTTGATTTAAAAGAACAGATTAGAAGCAGAAAACAAAGATTGGGTGAGAAGTTTGACTCATTTTACGAAGCTGTTTTACAGACAACAGAAAAGTTACAAACGCCTATTTCAGATTTCGAGTTGATAGAGATATTAAAAAGGAATTTGAGGCCCGAGGTTAGAAAAGAACTGTTACATTTTAATATTTCCTCGATTTCACAGCTACGAGAATATGTCCGGAAACACGAGATTCTTGAAGAGGAACTCGAAAACCGACGATCAAACAGAAATTTTGTTCCTCGCAAGATGGTGTCTGAAATCGACCCTGAACATACAGAAGACAAAGTACAAGCAGAAGTAGATGAAATAAAAGAAATGTCTTGTTGGAACTGCTCAAAAGGTGAACATCGTTCTGAAGATTGTCTAGAAGATAGAACAGTTTTTTGTTACGGCTGTGGTACACCAAACATTTTCAAGCCCAATTGTCCCAGATGTAACAATTTTCCAAAAAACTATTCAAAAAACTATCCAATCCAATCCAAACCCAAGCAATATCACTCCAAGTCAACCCAAATGTAAAACCAGATTTAAATCAACCAAATTCTAATTCCCCTTTGAACAACGATGGTTTATTCCAATCCAATAGTATACTTCGACATTTGAAACCTTACCACAAAAGACTACAAGATTACAAAAGAATTAGAGAGAAAATTTTTAGTGAGGTCAATAGTGTTAAGGTCGTTGAGCCGAAAACTTGACGAAATACAAGAAGATTAAAGGAATTTTGGAAGAAAGTCATTAACAATCGCAGGCAATGGTGTTCTGCTGTAATATCAGATACACATAATTACGATATAAGACCTTTTACCACGGTACGAATTTTTGATGAAAACGTTGTAGGGATGATTGATACCGGGGCAACGGTATCTGTTTTCGGATCCGATTATGCCAATGAGTTTATCAAAAGTAAAAAGCATCCATACAAAAAGTTAGACGTATATTTAAAAACCGCTGATGGCACTAAACACCCTACGGTAGGTAATGTCACCACCAATGTAACATTCAGAGGCATGACTAAACCAATTACATTTTTGATTATTCCTCATTTGAAGCAGAATTTGTATTTAGGGGTGTATTTCGTCAGGACTTTTGATTTGGCAAAAGACTTATTTTTTGAAGGTTCTACAGGGGGAGAGAACTCGGAAATCGATTATGATGGACCAAACGATAATGTTCATATGTTGAATCTTGAACAGAGAAATAGACTTAGCACCGCTATAAACTCATTTCCATCATTTTCTAAAGAAGGTCTAGGTCGAACACCACTTGTTAGTCATATAATAGACACTGGCGATAATAAGCCAATTAAGCAGCGCTACTTTGCCGTTTCTCCTGCCATAGAAAAATTGTTAGCAGCAGCAATCGATCGTATGCTTAAGTTAGGTGTCATTGAGGAGTCTCAGAGTCCTTGGTCATCGCCTGTGGCGATAGTGCAAAAGCCGGGGAAAGTGCGACTGTGTTTGGATCCTCGGAAACTTAACAACGTTACTGTGAAAGATGCATATCCTTTGCCTTTGATCGATGGAATCCTCAGTAGGCTCCCTAAGGCCAGATTCATTACGAGTCTTGACTTTAAAGATGCCTTCTGGCAAATTCCATTAGATGAAAGGTCAAAGGAAAAGACAGCGTTTACCGTACCTGGGCGTCCGTTATACCAGTTTGTAACTATGCCCTTTGGCTTATGTACCGCTCCACAGACGATGTCCAGACTCATGGATAAAGTGATTCCACCACATTTACGATATAGAGTATTTGTATATTTGGATGACCTCCTACTAATGACAGAAACCTTAGACGAACACATTTTGCTTTTATACGAAGTGGCTCTATGTATGACGAAAGCTAATCTTACGATAAATATAGAGAAAAGCAAATTTGTACTAAAATCGGTCAAATATTTAGGGCATGTAATAGGCCATGGCATAATCTCAACTGATCCAGAAAAGGTTCAGGCGATAGAAACATTTCCATTGCCAACGTCTGTCCGTCAAATGCGAAAATTCTTAGGGATTTGTGGGTGGTATAGGCGTTTTGTTAAAAATTTTGCCTCCTTAACAGCACCACTCACAGATATGCTAAAGAAATGTAGAAAATTTAACTGGTCAGAAGAATCAAAAACTTCTTTTAATGAACTTAAAAATGCTCTATCTTCCGCTCCAGTCCTACACAACCCGGACTTTTCGCGGCCATTTTCCATTCAGTGTGATGCGCGAGCAAATACGGTGTCGGGGCTGTTCTTGCGCAAAGAGACGAGAATGAAATTGAAGCTCCAATCGCATTTATCAGCCATAAGCTCACAAATGCACAAGGCAATTATTCTGTATCAGAGCAAGAATGTCTTGCTGCTGTAATGGCCGTCAAAAAGTTTCGCCCTTATGTAGAAGGGCAAGAGTTCGAAATTATAACCGACCATGCCCCTCTAAAATGGCTAATGAGCCAGACTGATTTGCACGGACGATTGGCCAGATGAGCGTTGAAATTGCAAGGGTTCAACTTTAAAATTAGTCATCGTAAAGGAAGTCTAAACGTTGTGCCGGGCTCCTTGTCTAGGATGTTTTCGCTAAACAATGATGAATTAGAATTGTTGATCGTAGGGTATAAATACCTTGAAGCTATAGATAGTTCTATAGAAATCGATTTAGAATCGAGAGAATTTAATTCTTTGGAATATGTTTCTTTGATTACTAGACTGAGTTCGAAATTGGAACAATTACCTGATATTCGAATTATTGACGGTTTTGTGTATAGACGATGTGAGCACGCTTCAGGCATAGAGTTGCAAGAGCAATTGTCATGGAAATTATGGGTACCATCTACATTAACGCTTGATCTCATAAAAAGAGCTCATGATCACCCATTATGCGCACATGGTGGACTAGGTAAAACATTGCATAGACTCAAGCAGTTTTTCTATTGTCATAAAATGGTAAAGCAAGTCTTAGAGTATGTAAAATCGTGCGAAGTCTGTAAACAAACGAAGGCACCCAATAAGTCCTTAAAACCTCCTATGGGACAACAATCGACTTCTGAGAGAGTTTTTCAGAAGCTATATATCGATTTATTAGGCCCGTATCCACGACCTTCGTCAGGAAACATTGGAGTAATAATTGTACTAGATCACCTTTCAAAATTTTGTTTTTTAGAACCAATAAAAAAATTTACTACCGGTCCCATTGTTAATTTCATAGAAAAACGCATTTTCCATGTATTTGGTGTGCCGGAATCCATAACAACGGATAACGGAGTACAATTTAAATCAGTCATGTTTAAAGAACTGTTACAAAAATATGGTGTTTTCACAATGTAACTGCATTATATTCGCCACAAACAAACGCTAGTGAACGCGTTAACGTTCGGTTTTGGCCGCTGTAAGAGCATATATAAAACCATCTCAAAAAGATTGGGATGAGAATCTCTCAGCGATTTGCTGTGCGCTTCGCAGTGCAATCCACATTAGTACTGGATTCTCTCCCTATTATCTCCTATATGGCCAAAATATGCTAGCTCATGGAAAGTCCTATTCGCTACTACGAAATGCCAAATTATTAGAGGACCCAAGTATAAATGTGAAAAACGATGAAAAACTGGAGTTAGTGCGAGAAAAAACAAGAGCAAATCTAAAAAGGTCCTATGAATGAAATGTAAGAACGTATAACGTACGTTGTCGACCAGTAGATTTTGAAGTGGGTCAAATAGTTTATAGACGAAACTTCGCGCAATCAAAGGCCATTGATCATTTTAATAGCAAACTGGCAAATCAGTTCGAAAAGGCAAAAATAACAGCTAAACACGGTACGTGCTACTATGATTTGGAGGACATGTCAGGCAAACACTTGGAAAGTTTCATGCAAAAGACATTCGAATTTGATTTGTCACTCTAATTGTAACAAGAAAAGAACTCGTAATATGTTTTGTATTCTATATAAATCAAAAAAGAAAAGCAAATGGACTTCAGGTTATGTTCCTTTGGTGCGGACAAACCAACACAACCTGTTTTGTAATATTTTTATTATTTTTCATTTAAAATAAAATTAGAACAATATGTCAAATACTAAATTTCTATTATTTTGCCTTAAAAAAACAAAAAAACAAAGCATCATGATTTTAGATAGGAATATTATATTGGTACTTTTTTTTGTGCGTAGGTTTTGGTACAAAGAGATGGTTACATTATGGATTGCCCATCACTGTCATCCAAACTATTCCCAGTTGTATTTATGCTCTTTTTTTTATGATGAACAATTAATTATTATATTAACTCGATCATGTATACTTTTCAGTTATCATTTAGGTTATATATACATGATAATTGAGATAACTATACATATGTACCTCGCCCGTTACATGTGTAGGTACTCTTCTAATATCTCGCGATGAGAAAAGCCATAATTATTGCGTAAAAAGAAGCTGAATGATAGTTGAGTTTCAAAAAAGGCAGCTTTTTCAATATCGACATTCAATAAGTTGACACGTAATTGTTACATAGAATATAAAAAAAGGCTATGGAGAAAAACGTGTGAAGAAGTTAAAAGTTAATGTAATATTTATTAGAGCATTTGGTGGCAAGCATTTTTTTAGAACTTAAAAAAACATACCTTATAGTACAAGAAAGGTATTAAATACAAAAAAAAATTATAAAAATTTACATCAGGCGAAAATCTTCCTCAACGTGGTCTGTTCTGGAAATATCCATATTACGCCTGACCATTTACAAGTTAATTTTGATATTGGCAACATCTGCTCAAATAGCATCTACTGCATTTCCATTTCAATTTTTATTCGGGGATAGTGGAGATAGAACCACACTGGTTCTCTCCACTCCCGACTCCTTTTTTTGTGGTACCGGAAAAAATAACATTTAAGTGACCGGGGGGAAACCTGCAAGAAAACTAATAACTTGGGTGAGGCATCCATCGTTAAATATATATTTGCGACCGTCACGTCATCCTAAATATGCCATGGAACAACCCCATAAAAAAAACCAGCTAAACCTTTCAAATTCAGCTTTTAAATGAAAATCAACATTCCAATACGACGCAGAAGAAAATTCACGGAGAAGCCATACACATATTGTAGTTTGACATAATCACACCTAACCTAAACGATATCTAATTCCTTAATTGAATTATTCCTTCTTTGCTGATCAACTAAAGTAACTACACACTAATTCATGCTAACTCTATCTATGTAGATTCACATACATATAATTACTAGCTAAAAAAAAAATAAAATAAAAAAAAATAAAAATTTATTCATTAACCCCCCTATTAGTATTTAAAATTATATTGCTATGCCCAGCAGTATTAACCTCTAAATTCCTTATTTCATATGGAGATGCAAAATCACCATCAAATTACACAAATCCGTAATATAATATCCTACTTCCTATTCCCAAATACTAAAACGTAATACATCCACCTTCATAGTAAACATTATTACCTTTTAGAATTACAAAAAAAAAATTATACAATCTAGGATAAGCATACACTAGAACCTAAAGAACTTTTGTCACAAACTTTCCCTAATCATTACCACTTTCACATCAAATATTAACAGACCATTAACATAAATTTGGTTAACATAATTCCATCACAAAGCAGAAGGCCTTCAGCAGCGTGGGAATCTACAAGAATTCTGTAAGTTAATTCAAATTTTTTTCTGTTATATATATATATTTTTATATTAATGTGCATGAGTATGTACTCTTAAGCTACAAATCAATAAGATTTATGTAAATGGGCACATAACATAACAAAGAAATTACATAGCATTCTAAATTTAAAGTTTTTTTTCTAAAAGAGAATTGAATGCATTGTTACTAAAAGAGAATTGGAAATCGACACTAAATAAAAAGAGCAAGTGAACATCGATAATGACAAAGCTTTGCAATTTCTTTGTTAATTGTTTTTTTTTTGTTTTTGTTTTGCCTCTTCGCAGTTTTTAAGTAAAACTTTACATATGTAATTTTATTTCGTATATATACTATATGTTTAAACAAACATACACATATATGTATTTTTTTTTTTGCTAACTATCATTAAATGATTGAATATCGTGAAACATAAATAATGGAGTAAACAATCTATTAATGTGAAACTTCAGGGTCGTAGGTAAGAGCAGTTCGTAGTAGGGGTTTTTCATCTTTTCACTAGCCCAAGAAAAACCATGGTTGGGAGGGTGACGGGGCCGCAGTATTTCCACCTTGCTGCTTATTAACTCTATAGGGGTCATGTTCATTGAAGGATAGTCGATTCTTGTCTTTTACATAAGGGCAATGGATGCGCACGTAATTATTATTTTTTGTTTGTAATCTTGGTCAACACTAGGAACAAAGAACCCTGCCCTCATCTCCCGAACTAGTTAGTTTACCAGTACGTGCGCGTGGTTCCGAAATTAACTTAAAATGAATTTTTATTTTGTGTTTTTTTTCGATAATACGATTGAAAGCCAAAACTTTTGACACTGTATAACTCGGCCCAATTTTGAGCTGGTCAACCACAAGAAAAAATTCTTACATATTACACTTTCGCACTATCATGCCTAATTTGATATTGGGACTTTGCTGTCCCAGCAACTGTCGTGATTATTGTCAAGGTGTGAATGGGACTTTACTTAGTCAAAATTACATTAACTGATAAGACTCCCTTTAATTTTTATTTTTTTAAATATCAGTGTTAATTGGTGCAGTTAAAAATATAAGGTGTCCATATATCGACGGTTTATATTCAACATGTGCTATGAACCAATTTTTTGAAAATCACTTTTTGATTGAAAACTGTTGTCCGATATCAGCTACACCTCTGACAAAAATTTCAGAGAGAAAAAAATAAATTTTGGTACCTTTTTTATTCTTTATTATTTTGCTATCAACCATTCAATTTTTTGTTTGTTAATGCAATACCTGCTATCAACCACATTAATTTTATAAATCTCTTATTATGTGTATTAAACGAAGTTGTTTCCTACAACTATTTATATATGTTAGGAGAAATGACAAAATTTCACGAAAAGACGCGAAAATTCCGCAAATTCGGAAAAATTTGCTAAAATTGTAAATATTGCAAAGTGAAATATTGATTAAAATTTCCTAAAAGTTTAGGAAATCTAAAAGTTTTGGAAAATATCACACCTATCACGAAAATAGCGAAAATTCGCTAATAATTGCAAAATATTAAACAGCCATAAAATTGATTAAAAGTCGCTAAAACTATAAGGGACGGCGAAAATTCGCTAGAAATCGCTAAATTGGAGGAAACTCGCAGAATCTTCCTAACAGGGTCACGATAGTAAAGTCTAATATTGAGTAAAAATCACTAAAGCAGTAAAGAATCATAAAGCTTACAGAAAAAATCGCTCTATCGGGAACATGGCGAAAATTTGCTAAAGATTACAAAATTGGAAACAATACATTAAATTTATTAGAAATCACTAAATCAGTAATAAAAATAAAATGTCGGAAAATAAATACCGTTAAAAAAGAGCTCAAATAAAAAATGAAGCTGTAGTCATGCCATTAATGGCTTTAAAATGGCCGCACAATGTATAAAAAACTGAATAGGCTGTATTTTAGAATCACTTAAAAAAAGCTAAGTAATCAGTTAAAAATCTGTCTTTTGAATTTAAACGTCAAATATATCGGTCAACATCTTTCAGTTCGTGGCCTCTTTTTGTTCGTAGATGTAATTAACTGATCTACAATAAGAATTCTAATAAGATGATAAAATGTCTCATAACTCCCTACAACGTATTGCAATTGAGTATTCATCTTCAAATGAATCAGATGGTGATAATCCAATAACAGGTTTGTTGTTTTATTTACAATTAGTTGATTAATTATTATCGAATGTAGTTGTAAAATTGTTTTACACAGATTCCGAAAATGAAGAATATATCAATATTTATGAGATGGGTCACCGTAGATCTAAGAGGGTTCATAATCCTAAATCATTTACTCGAGTTGAAAATACAACAAACCGAATGAAGGGACAAGAATATGTAGAATTTTCGACGGCTGGAGGAACGTTTAAGCATAACACACTAAAATCGGAGAAAAAATTGGTCCCATGTGTGCATCGAGATATTGCATAAGAAGTATTACAAGACACTGTCAAGAATTTGATGAAGAAAATAGAAAAACAATATTTAAAAAGTTTTGGAATCTGAGCTGGGAATCTGAAAAGATGTTTGTAAATAGTAACGTATCACAGAAACCAATAAGAAGGAAAACAGTTCATGATTAAAAAAAGCAACAAGCACGGACCGTTACAAGTTTGTCGGTCCATGTTCTTGTCAACGTTATCAATAAAGAGATCTATGGTTACATGTTGCTTAAATGGTAATGATAAATCTGAAGGCAATGTTTCGCATATATTAAATAAAAAATCCAAATTGGCTTCTAAAAGGATAAGATACACTTAAAAGAATATTTTGATAAATTGGACAAAATGGAAAGCCATTATTGTCGCAAAGAAAATAATAAAATATATATTGCCGCTACATATAACACAAAGGCAGATATTTACAGAGATTACCTTACATAGTGTTCCAAAAACAAAAGTTTCGACTGTTTCAAGATTTACCTTTTCGACATATTTTGATGGCCAAAATTATGCTCTGTTCAGGCCCCGCAAGGATCAGTGTGACATGTGTGTTTCTTATAAGGCCAAACAAATCACGGTTGAACAATACAATGCCCACATTTTAAGAGAATAACGTGCTCAGGATGAGAAGAATTTTGACAAAATCGCGGCAGAAGAAGGAAGATGCCACGTATTTACTATGGACGCGCAAGCAGTAAAGCTCTACCCAAATATTAATGCTTCAGCTATTTACTACAAACAACGTCTACAAGTTCACAACTTTACTGTGTACAACCTTGCCACGCGTCAATGCACTAATTATTAGTGGAATGAAATAAATGGCAATCTGTCTGCTTCAACATTTGTTTTATGATAATTTACTTTTATGATAATTTAGTTCAGATGAAGTAAAAGTAATAGTAAGATATGTATTAATCCCAATTATCTTGTTTCATTTTGCCTATTAGCTATTTTTCTAATATCTTAAAAAACGGCGAAAAACCGCTGAAACTTTATTAAAATTGCGAACTACACTATAGCTCAATTCACAATCTTGTGCAAATGGTCTTGCATCGTACCATTTGCAAAATACTCACCACTAACAATTTTTACGTGGTGAGTGTCAATATGCAATACCAATTTGCAAATGCTACGATGCAAGCCCATTTTCACAAGATTGTGAAATTGGCTTATATGTTTTTACTTTGCAATACCTGCTATCAGCCAAGAAATATTTGAATTTTCATATGCAATACCTGCTATCAACCGCGAATAGCGTGAAATGTTGTATTATTTTTATATCCAGGATTCAGTAATAATATTTAACAAATATTGTGGAAGATAGTTTGACTTATATATGCATAATTTTGTCATAAACCGTCGATATATTTAAGTAAGTGTCTTATATTACATTTGTATTTCAACATGTTACGTTGCGTGCTTTAGAACACCCTTCAATTTTTAGCTGTCATATATTTGTTATTGTAGCGGCTAAAGTTTTGAATATTCTGTCAAAATTTCAGGTCCGTAGCTCTTACGGTTGTCGAGAAAACAGCCTGTAACGGGCAGACAGACAGACGGACGGACGGACAGCGCAGCGAAAAAAATGTTTTTTTCCACTTTTGGTGTACGGAATTCAAATATATATATATATATATATATATATATATATATATATATATATATATATATATATATATATATATATATATATATATATACATTAGGGTGGGTCAATTGTTTTTGTCAACAGGCGTCTAGCAAAAACAAAATCTACGCAAAATTCTAAGAAAATGACTCTGAGAAACTAGGGGTCTAAAATCAAAACCTAGCTCCCACCGAGAGGCATCCAAATTCGAGTTTTTCAATATAATTTAAATCTTAGGCCTACCCCTTCCGAATTTGTTAAAATTTTGTACGAATGATGCCCCTGGCATAACTACGATTAATGCAAGATCTTAACTGACTATATATTCTGGTTTGCGAAATATAGCGACTTTAGTAAATTTTTTTTAATTTTCTCATTTTCAAATCGCTATATATCGCGAGCCAGAATGTGTAGTAAGTCAAGATTTTGCATTAATGGTAGTTATGGCAGAGACATCACTCGTTCTAAATTTGATAGAAATCGGAAGGGGTAAAGTCCAAAATTTTACTTATATTGTTTGGTTATATATGTTTTTAACCAATAAAAAGCTTGAATTTTGATGTCTCTCGGCGGGAGCCAGGTTTTGATTTTCGACGCCTCCTTTCTTGGGGTAATTTTCTTAGATTTTTGCGTAGAGTTCGTTTTTGCTAGACGCCTTTCACTTTTTTTCTCACCCGAGCAATTTGACCCACCCTAACATACATATTAATATCTTGAAGCAGGCGGCACCAAGTTAAGCTTAAGCTGCCGCTAAACAATTATTTTTAGCCGCCGGTGATAACTTTAAATATATGTACTTCGGCTTTCTGATCAAATGTCAAACGAGAAAAGTAAATCAGTGACGCAAAATGTGGCACAATCGGGCCATTTGTGGCATTTTTGAATGTTTGATGGCCCTGTGGTACTTTCTAATATATTTTGGCCCTTTCAACTGTTGAAGTAAAAATTATACACATGCAATAGAATTAGAATTACATATCGTTAGTTTAATTTACAAAAACCGTATCTAACATATAAAAAATTTTAGGTTTGAAACAAAAAACTTAATAAAAATATTTAAAAAAAAGCTTATGTATAGTTTTAGAACTATTAGAAATGAAGGGATCCTTTCCTATATATTTCATAGTTCTTAAAATATATATAATACTATTTGGTAGTTCTTTTATCCAGTTTTATGTTAAACATTTTTATATGTTAGAAACACCTTTTGTAAATTAAAGTAACGATAGAAAATATGTTTTTTTAACTACAATTTAATTTCCTTAGACCACATATAAAATATTTAACTACTTTAATATAACTTTAACAAAAAATACTTTTAAACAATGTGAATTTTTGTCGTTAGTTTTTGCTTTTGTTCTAAATAATATAAAATACAGTATTCACTTTTTAATGATATAAAATCGTTCATTATTTATATTTTCAAATGAAACTTTGCAGTTAAATAGGAATCTTTGTGCTAAATACCTTTCAAGAAAAAAAGTTTCTTCTGAAAATCTCAGAATTCTTAAGAAAGTTCGAAAAAATCATCAAAAATTTTATTTTGAACTATTTTGCTCATAGCGCCCATATTTGGTCCAAGACCCATTTAACAATTTGGTAAATAATTGCGTACACATAAGGCTTTTAAAAAGAGGCAATTGCTTTGGAATCCCAGCTTTTGGATCTTAGAATATATAAACTAATGTCACAAATTTGATGTAATATAGGTCGTCTTCGGAAGGGCCCAGTTCCAACTATATTAGGAAACTCAATTATTTTTTACCATCTATTCATATCTGTGCAGATACTTTTCAGATAAGATACATTTGTTATATGTTGCAAAATAATTTTTTATATAAATATATAAAAATTTTCGAAAATTCTAAATATATTATTTGGGGTATTCACAAAAGTCTCTTAAGTGTCCTAAGTGTCATAATGTCTTAACATTTTAACATAGTTTAAAAGAATTGTTGTTGTGGCTCAAACAAAAAGGTCATAAAGTAATAAGACTTTCTCAGCTATGTTTATTGTTTGTCATAACTACATGTAGAAATACGTGAGAGTTTACCAAAGGAATTGAGAGTGAGAGAGTAAGCAATGTACAAAAGTGCTAAAGCAATAATACATAAAAGTACAATACCGAGTTGAACGGCTGAAACTGTTTAGTCGAGCGGGCGATAGCATATAAAAGCCGCCGCTAGTTATACATGGTATAAGAATAAAAAACTGTGTAAAAATGATTCGTACTTTTATATATTTACATAAAATTAAATTCGCATAACTTGCAAATACGTAAGAAAGAAAATATCACAACATATATAAATATACAGTTGAGAAAATTTTGTTTGCTTAGCTTATCTCACTGGCAGCTACAAAACGTTTTTTCACTATTCGGCGCCGATAAAATTATTCAGCTCATATAACCGGCACCAGCTGTTTTTTGTTTACTTATATTTCAGCAAGTGTGTCTGCCAAGAGAAAAGTTTAAAATTAAAATTAAAAATGGAATTTTTAGAAGATTCACAGGTAAGTTCTTTTTAAAAAGTTGAATTAAATAAAAAACATTTATATTTAAGCCAAAACTTAAACGTGTGCGCCTCAATCCTATAAAAAGATGGACTATAGTGGAAGAAAAGTCGCTAATAGAATTTTTAATGGCGAATCGAGATATTGAGGTTGGTATTTTATATATACATACATATGTACGTATGTAAATAAATCAAAATAAAAATATCCTCAACGCATTTGCAGAAGCCAACTTCTCAAGCTTATTATAAGCGATTTGCAGCCGACATGAAGGTGGATGTGGAGTGGAAGCTGGCTCGGGCTAAAGTACGTAATATGCGTACGAGCTACAACAAGGCCAAAGGTTGGGAGGGATCAACCGGAGCGCGAAGCATGGACGGTGAAACAGTTAAAGGTATTATTATATGATTAATATTGAGTTGTGGCTAGTTTTGATTTGGTGTGCCATAAATATGTACATACAGTGAAGAAAAAAAAACTTGTACATCAAGCTAAGACCAAAAGCACTGTAAAAGCAAACTAATAAGCTTTCTATGATTTCAAAAGTCATCAGAACGATTAATACAGAATTTCCTTATGCTGCATGGAGAAGAATGCTAAAAACTTAAATAAAGGACTAAAGCATGGCGGTATAATCTCGTGGTATGGGGCTCAATGAGATTATAAATTCATAGAAAGTATAATGAATACAATTTATCATTAAAAAGATACTTTGACTAAAAGAGCGTAGCGTTTGCTGTACAAGTTTTTTTTGTTCTTTGTACATACATAAGTATAACAAGTTCTAATTGGAACTATTTCAGCGACCTTAATAAAAATGTGCACATTTTTTTACGAGCTGGATGACATATTTGGTAGCCGGCTAGTTGTAGTGGAAGAAAGTTTGGATGGTTTGGGCACGGAGGCTTTAAACTTTACGTATCCAGAGATAGAAGAGAGCTCGTCACCTAACAGTTTAAACAAGGAAATCGAAACCACATTACCTACTAGCAGAAAAGGCATATACTCTAGGACCGCTCTCTCTGAAATTATAGAAATGCAGTCGGAAATGCTTAATTTTAGAAAAGAAAAAGCCGACAAAGAACTCCAATTAAAAGAAAAAGAGTTTGCTTTGAAGGAAAAAGAAGTGCAGCTGCGAGAGAAGGAGATTGAAAGCAATGAAAAGTTAAAAGTTATGGACAGGGCTGCCAGAAAAAAATTGTAGAAAATCGTCATTTTGACGATAAATTTGAAAAAAATCGTCATTTAGGTATCGCAAAATCGTCAAAAAAATCGTACAAAAAAACAACAAGCAAATTTTTAGTAATTTTTGCTTTTATTTAAAATGTCAATATGTATATGTACATATTAATACAAAAATACACATTGTAAATGCGTGCTTATAGCAATTTATAAATGTACATTAAGTTTATACAATATTAAATATTAAAGCTTTAATTCATAGGTACAATTAATTGAGATCAATATATCATAAAAAATCTTATAAATATAAATGTAAGTACAACCAAAGATATGCATTAATAACGAGTGATTTTTTTGCTATTATCTTTTTGGCAACACTAGTTTTGACAGCTCACGCACGTTTTGTATCTTGTGTCACTGTCAAACATCTTCAGTTTGGTCTATAATTTAATCATGAATCGTCTTACAAACGAACAACGCTTGCAAATTATTGAATTTTATTACCAAAATGCGTGCTCTGTTAAGTTAGATGAAGATCCACTTTTTTATCGAAGAATTGTGTTCAGCGACGAGGCTCATTTCTGGTTGAATGGATACGTGAACAAGCAAAACTGCCGTATTTGGAGTGAAGAGCAGCCAGAAGCATTGCAAGAGCTACCAATGCATCCACAAAAAACAACCGTTTGGTGCGGATTATGGGCTGGCGGCATCATTGGGCCGTATTTCTTCAAAGATGATGCGAATCACAACGTTACTGTGAATGGTGAGCGCTACCGTGCGATGATAACAAACTTTTTTCTGCCCAAAATGGAAGAGCTTGACTTGCATGACATGTGGTTTCAACAAGACGGTGCCACATGCCACACAGCACGCGAAACAATCGACCAATTGAGAGGCGAGTTCGGTGAACAGTTTATTTCACGCTTGGGACCAGTCAATTGGCCGCCCAGATCGTACGATTTAACGCCTCTAGACTATTTTTTGTGGGGCTATGTTAAGGCTAATGTCTATAGCGATAAGCCCGCTTCGATTGACGCACTGGAAGCCAACATTGCCAACATTATTCGTGAGATACCGGCCGAAATGTTGGAAAGAGTATGCCAAAATTGGACTAAGCGGATGGACCATTTGAGGCGCAGCCGCGGCCAACATTTGCATGAAATAATCTTCAAACATTAAATTATATCGACCCAACTATCGATCCAAATAAATATTTCATGCATTTTTCTGAATTTTATGTGTTTTTTTCTTTTTTACTTTCCGATAGTTCTTATAAAATCACCCATTATATGCCAATATAAAGTTTGTATGTACATATTTATATAAAAAACATAAGTTTTAGTTTTATGCAATTTTTAGACATATATATTAGAAGATAATAATTTTAACAAATCAGGTTTAATATTATTACATCAAAACAACTTGAGTTGTTTAATTTTAAATAATCCTTTGAATACATAATACCCTCGATTGTTCCATTCTCCAATGAGTTTCTTATTTTTGTTTTGTTTAAATTAATCTGGCTGAAAATTCTCTCTACGTTTGCGGAGGAATGGGGTAATACCATTATGTTTTTAATAAATTTTGACAAAATTGGAAAAGCTTGAGAAGAATTGCCGCGTTTTAAAGAAGAAATTTTTTCCCAAAACATACATAAATTTATATCTTTATTTTCAAAAATGGAATCAAAATCTAAAAATTGCAGTTCACGGAATTCAGTATCTAGATCTTGTTTTTCATTTTCTTTAACGAAATGTGGGAAATCTTGAATAATATCTAAAAGTGAGTCATTTTTTATCTAAAATATTTGCGGGATCAATAATACTTAGACATTTCAGATTATTTTCAAAATCAAATCTTTTTAAAATTTGATCGCACAATTCAATGTAAAAATTAATACAATTGTTTATTATTTCATCAACTTTACAATTGTTTAGTTTTGTTTTTGAAATAATATTTTTGGCATATAGTCCTAGGTACACATTGTTTTTACTTAAATAATTATTGCAGTCTTTGTAATTAACTAAATGTACTTTGCCATCCTTTAGCAAATTGCCTTTAATGAAATTGTTAAGGACTGTTTTAAAAAGTCTTTCCATTTGCATATACATAATGTGAATTTCTGTATGCATGAGCCAACAAATCAGCTTTTCCAGATGAAGCTTTCAGCTGGGAGTTGCACAATGTACAGAAAATTTGTCCATTTTTTACCTTTGCCCAAGGTTTAATTTCTGGATCAAATATCCAATCATCTTTGAGCCTACGTCTTTTTCTTTCATTCTAATGTAAACCAAAAACAATATGTTAACATAGAAATAAAGAAAAATTTTAGTCATTTTACTTACCGCAGATAAAATTTGAGATGTACCAGCATCTTCATCTTCATTATTATTTTCACAATTTTTTGTTTTATTTAAATATTTCATTTATTTATCTTTGTTAAATTGTCTTTTTTTCAATTGTGTGGTTTCTTTAAAAATTCTTTTGGCTTTTGTTCACTTTTTTCTATGTAAACAACCGTTAACTTTTTTTATTTCTTGGTTGAAAATTTTCTTATATTGTCATAGTAAATACATAAATAATACCAAAAATATCAACACTTAAAATCTCACACACATTTGCACAAAATTCTTTACTTAAAAAGTGCATACATTGTGTGAAACAAAAAATTGAGTAAACTTTTTGTCTCATTCACAAAGACTTATTAGAGTTTGAGAGTTGCCATTCTTCCATGTAGCAAAAATCGTCATTTTCGAGGCAAAAAACGTCAATCGTCATTTTGCTAAATTTTTGTTAAAAAATCGTCAAAATGACGATAAATCGTCAAATCTGGCAGCTATGGTTATGGAGCTGGAAATGAGAGAGCGGTTGGCTATGGCCGAACTTAAACTAAAGTACAAATAATTCAAATGTGTATTTATAATTATTATTTTTTTTATTTTTATTATGAATGTGTACATATGTATGTATATAATTATGTATGCAAATCTTTAACCCTTTCGCCCCCAAAGTTGCTTATAAGCAACTTTGATTTTGTGGTACCGTTTTATTTCAAACAATTGTAACTAACTCATGAAAGTACACATAGAGTTGGTTGATTACAGTTCTTAGAACTAAAAAACAACACAAAAGTAGCAGCAGCGGCGCGATCAACATAAATACAATGCATTATTTGGTGTGAAGTCCAGCAAAACGCAGGTGTTGAAATTTTAGTGCAAAAAGTAAAAAATAAATAAAAATACTTAGAAAACATAATTTTAAAAAATAAGTACGCAGTTTTAACAATTAAAGTTGTAATAAAAAGTAAAAAAAAAAAGAAGTTAAAAAAGTTGCATTGTTACGGAGCAATATTTTTTTGTTTATTGAAGTTGCTTATAAGCAACTTTGGGCAACGGTGATAGTTAAAAACATTGATATCGCAGGCATGTCCAAACCACGCAAAGGACTTTGTGAAGCAGATATAGAGGCTGCCCTGGAGTTTGATTGGGACGAGTCTTCTGATGAAGAGTGCGAAGATGATGAGGCAGAATTTTTGGAGAAAGGGTTAAAAGAATTTTTGGAGAAAGGTGAGGAAATCGAGATTGAATCACTAGAAGTTATCGCCACTGAAGATCATGCTGAAGAGTATCCAGAGAGGCCTGAGAAAGTAGAATTGTCTACGTTGCGATGGAGAAAAAAACAATCTGATCCAAAGGATGTACCATGGGAAGAGCCTGTAGAAGATGTTGAAATGGTGAAGAGCCCAATACAGTATTTCAGATCATTTTTTGACGATGCAATGATTAATTTGGTAGTAAAAGAGACCAATTTATATGCTCTTCAAGAGTCCGGAGCTGAACTCAAATGCACCAGCGATGAAATTCTTCGGTATTTCGGGGTTCTGTTATACTTGGGTGTAATTCATCTTCCGAATTTTAAAATGACATGGTCCCAAGAACTAAAACTGACTGCAATAACCGATGCGCTGCCTCGCAAGAAATTTGAAAAAATTAAAAAATTCCTTCATTTCTCCGATAAATCGCAGCAGCCAAAAAAAGGTGATCCTAAATACGATAAGCTGCATAAAATACGTCCAATTTTATCGATGCTCAAGGAAAAGTTTAACAATATTCCCCAAGATGAACACCAAAGCATTGATGAGCAGGTAATAGCATATAAAGGTAAGTTAAAATTTTCACGGTGTAAAAAGGAATGTTAGTCGACTGCTTGCACATTAAATTTTTAGGAAGATCGGCATTCAAGCAATACAACCCCGCTAAGCCCCATAAATGGGGAATGAAAATGTTCACGCGAGCAAGTTCATCGGGAATTATTTACGACTTCGCCCTCTATGTTGGTGATGACACTTGCCCGTCATATGGGCTTGGAATATCCTCTGACATCGTCTTATATTTGGCATCCTCAGTCCCGAAGTTCAAAAACTACAAGCTTTATTTTGACAACTGGTTCACCTCAGTCAGTCTTCTTGTGTCCTTGAAAGAAATGGGTATATTTTTCATCGGTACTGTCAGAAACAACCGAATGGGGAATTGCGAATTGCAGTCCGAATCTGAGCTGAAGAAGCTTGGCAGAGGTTCCTACGACATGAAGTGTGAATGAAGTAAACCATGAAATTGCTACAGTTCGGTGGTTAGATAACAAAGCGGTGCAATTGCTATCTACATTCATTGGAGATCAGCCAATTGGAGCATGCCGCCGTTGGAGCGCAAAAGAAAAAAAGTTTATTGATGTCGCGAGACCAGCTATTGTATCGGAATACAACAAGCACATGGGAGGAGTTGATCTCTCTGACATGCTAATGGAGCTTTATAAAATTAACCATCGCTCTGCTAAATGGTACATGCGAATATTTTACTGGGCTTTGGGAACGGCAGTAACCAATTCGTGGCTTTTGTATCGCAAGCACCTCAAAATGGTGGACCCGAACGCAAAACATATTCCACTAATAAAATTTCAAATGGAAATAGCGAATGAGTTGCTAAATGCTGCACCACCATCCTTGGGTTCAGCACAAAGGAAAAGAGGACGACCCAGTGGAAATATTTTTGAACAAGAGGAAATAAGTTCAGCACAGTCGTCTCCGTCTTCACTTTCGTCTAGTTCCATTTCCAAGCGCCGTAAAATTAATCATGATCCTCCGAATTGGAAGAGATACGATGAAAGCGGCCATTGGTTGGAATGGAGAGGAAAAGGCCGATGCCGCCTATGCAAGACGGGAACACCGCTCTCAAAATGTGCAAAATGTGGTGTTCACCTATGCTGCAATACCAGCAAAAATTGTTTTTTAGAATATCATACCTAGTTTATTATAATACCAAAAAGGTTTCTTGATTAATAAATAAATAATAAAAAATATATATTATTTTTTCAATGCCATTAAATACTTCCTCAATGGCCCAAAGTTGCTTATAAGCAACTTCCAATATCTAGTCACCCGATAACTCCAGAAGTCCGAAATCTTCAAAAATCCTTAATTTAGATCTAATAATCAATGAAATCATAAAAAAAAAATTTTCTGACAGTTGGTTCAGGAGCGGGGCCGAAAGGGTTAAGCATTAAAGGTATGTTCACACACTTGTGCAAATATTTGAACAAAAAAGCGTAACCAATAAATACTAATGAAAAACTTTTTGATTCAGAAACTTGTTTATCAAGTTAAACAATTGTCTGAATCAAAAGGGGTTTCAATAGTATTTATTGGTTATGTTTCTTTTTTGTTAAAATGTATGCACAAGTGTGAACGTACCTTAAGAAAAGGTTTTACTTACTTAGTGCATAAACATTTGTAAGCATAATTAAATACATAAAAAAACTACGCAGTACAAACGCTTTTTATATGCTTTTTGTTTTAATTTTTATGTATGGATATGAATTGTTTTTGTTTATTACTAGTGTTGTTTAGCTATAAATAGTTGTTAAACCATTTTGGAAAAATAACTAAGGGCTTGTCCCACGATGTGGACAACGTTTCGACTTGTTGTACATTTACATTTAAAACAAAATTTTAATTTGTAATCATGATATATGATATACATATGTATATACATATATACAAAAAAAAAAAATATGTACATAGTAAAACAGCTTTGAATATTAATTTTTTTATTGTTATTTAATATATAAATAGTTAATTAAATCATAGATTTGAAAAAAAATTAAACATTTTGGTTTTGAATAAAATGAAGCAAACTAGTTCTACTATTAGTTGTTGGAGGTAAGTTTATTATTTGTGGTGTTAAGATTTCGTAGTTATTGTTAACTTCGTCCTGAAATGCAATCAAAATGTTATGCAAAATGCAACATACTATGATCCAGTCATTGCATTCCACCTTATTTTTATTTGAACCCATTCGAAATTTGAGTTCCTTCAAACTGCTGAACTTTTCCTTTAAAATACCAAAGCAGTTCTCAATACGGACTCGATACTTAGAAAAGTGTTTATTGTAGAGATCCCTTTCAGCTTTTGTATGTTCGATACTATTTCCCCTAAAAGGCGTTAACAAAAAAGATTTAAGGGGATAAGCGCTATCTCCCGCAATCCATTGAGGTGGTGACAGAAATCTTTCAGGATGCTTAGCTAGGGGAGAGTTTAAAAACATCTTTGCGTCATGAACGCTACCTGGATATCCCACTGTCAGTTGTCTTATTCGCAGTTTATAGTCACAAACTGCTTGCACTTTAACTGAATATTGACGTTTCCGCGAAAAAAATAGTTCGTGGTCTTTGACAGGTGCTTCAGACAATTTGCTTTCCGAGCCGTCTATATAGCCTATGCAACCAGGCATTTCTTCATTAGTTGCTAACAAAATTTCGTATCGTTCGCTTGCATTAGGCCAGTATAAAAATCTGTGTTTTAAATTCAAAACTGCTTTAAAAACACGTTTCATGACATTTTGTATTGTACCGCCATCACCCACACCAAAGATTGAAGCTACTTTGCGTATTGAAAGTCCATCACCAGAAGAGCCTAACCGATTTTTAGCTGCAAATCTATGGGAAGTTGTGCTGCTTTTGCACTTGTGTTAAAGACGGCATCATCTTTAATTAAGTCAAGTATATATAAAAATTCCTCTGGTCGTAACCTGACCATCTGATTAAACCTGCTGTCGTCAAAATGTCTCAATACCTTTTGCTGCCAAATGTTAGATTTTGGGACCCCAAGGTGGACACTTCTGCGGTTAGTGAGCAGACTAGCAACGTTTACTAAAAACTTCTCATCAGTTTGTTCTTCTTCGTCTTCATCACCTAGAAACATATGAAATAAAATTTAAATGGATAACTTTTTTCCATACTTACTGGAGCTAGCCATTATAATGTCCAACATGTAATTTTCGCACAAACTGGCTATTATTTTACTTTTTTCACTTGTTTTTGGCATTTGGAAACAAAATTTTTATAAATGTTATATTTTCTTTTCTTTGATTTCAAATATTTATAAATGTTATATTTTTTTGACAGCTGACTCAATTTTGAAATACATAGCACACTAACTTATGACGAGTTGTTCATAACAGTCATATTTTTTCGTGTTATTACTTTAAAACGTGTTAATTTATGAGTACCATCTGAATACCCCAAATATGTATAAAGCTATGTTCAAAATTGCAGAAATAGTTGAAAAATTATAACATTTTATTTATAACATTAGTAGAATATTCAATTACTATAGTTTGCAATGAAAATGAAACTTAAAACAAAACTGGTTTGTAAGAAAATTATGGATAGCTGAACACAAAACTGAAATTAACTTATTTTTCCTATGAACCGTTTTCGGAATATTCGCGAAAAATGTGATTCGTTGAAAAATTACGAAAATTTCGAAAATTGTCCGTAGGAAAAATAAATTAATATCGTAGAAACCACTTTTATTTTAAGTTTTATTATTATTGCAAACTTCTGTCTATAACTTTATATATGACTGATTCTCATTTCAAATGCTTTCTTCGTAAAATAAACGCATAAATTTTAAAATGAAAACTGCATTAGTATGATTTAATAGATTATAAATAAATGACACAAGTTTTTTTGTGTAAGACTGTCCATTATGTTTTAAAAACGAAGAACGAAAATACCGATTTTATACTCTGTTCACACAAAATGGTGTGTCCGTAGGATGCATTTCGGACACACCATTTTGTATGAACAGAGTGTAAAATCAATCAGTATTTTCGTTCTATGTTTTTAAAACATAATGGACAGTCTTACAAAAAAAAAAATTTGATTTTCAACATTAAGAAACTATGCATTTTTCCAAAAACGGGACTAAATTTGTATCGACCTTAAAATATTTGTATTTGCTTCTCTTATTTTACAAATAAAATTTTTGAAAAATATTAGATATTATAATTTTTTTTAATTTTTATAGTCCGTAGTTTTGTGTATTGAACGTTACGCTTTTGTAGTACACTTCATTACCCAGTTTAGTTATTAAAAAATGTATTAGCAACATATACTAAAATAACAGCCTATGTTTGTACTTCTAAATAATTAAAAGTTTTAAGAACTTTGTTATATAGTATTATATTATAAAAAGGTTCGTCAATCAATCATCGTTTGTATTAAAAAAAATTTCTTGAGTGTTATTTTTAATATAATTGAAATATTTTAGTGAATACGTAAGGAGGTTATGTAAAAATACAACGAAGATTATACATCTGAATTGTATTGAACTGAAAATAAGGTGTATGTTCTGAAAAATATATTGATTTCGTTACGTAAAAAATTTTTTTAAATATAATTCATCTATAAATTTTAGGAAGTTAAAAATAAAGTTAACAGCAGCTGAAGTACATCCACGATATAAAGAATATTATCTGTTTAAAAGTTTCTGGATTTCTTTGAACAAATTTTGCTCATACCGCACTGCGGGTTGTTATATTTTCGAAGAATGTGTTAGGTAGGTCGTATTTTGCCAAAAAAAAAATTATTTGCAATTGACATAGCTTTTGACATTATTAGTCGATTTTATTAAAATAAGTCTAGTTTGAAAGAAAATTTAGCCTACTTTTTATTTACGTTTAAATGTTTGTAAACAAATCGTTTAAAAGATGATTTTTTTCCATGTGAACCCAAATCAAAATTAAAAAAGTGGTCCTAACATCTAATTTCGTCCTTCAATTATTATAATTTTTGTTTTAGAGAGTGGATGTATAGAGCTTTTAGACCCTATACTCATTTTTGTGGTGTATTTTTTTTCGCAAAAACCATTCTTGGAACAACTGCGAAAGCAAATGTAACGCTCAATACGGAAAAATGTTAAAAAATAAAATAAAATATGTCTTTTTATTTTTTTTTTATTATTTGGGCTTTTTAGTTTAATATTTAAATTAATGTAAATTGAAATTATTTTTTATTAAAAATTAAATTTATTTGCTGGTGTTTAAGCATTGTCTATTTGCAGCATTTCATTTGCGCTTTACCAAATCGTCAGTAGACTTCAAACGCAATTTTGTAAAGTTACAAATCCTTTATCTTATGTACATACTTTCAAAAACCATAAGAGAATTCACAAATATGTAAATGATTTTCAAAAATATTTTTTTATTTATGCAAGAATTTACACAAAAAAGTCTTGCATTCTATTTCACAATAAAAATTAAATTTATTTGCTGGTGTTTAAGAATTGTCTATTTGCAGCATTTCATTTGCGCTTTACCAAATCGTCAGTAGACTTCAAACGCAATTTTGTAAAGTTACAAATCCTTTATCTTATGTACAGACTTTCAAAAACCATAAGAGAATTCACAAATATGTAAATGATTTTCAAAAATATTTTTTTATTTATGCAAGAATTTACACAAAAAAGTCTTGCATTCTATTTCACAATAAAAATTAGTTAAATAGCTGATGTTTCCTTGTAAAAAGCATTAATTTATACATAACGTCGCAGTAGCTTGAAGGAGAAAATACTTGAAAACTTTTATTTTTGATTTTCAATATTCCTCTAATGAGCTTTGATTATTACCTTAACATGATTAATTAATTAATTAATTTAACAGGATTTTACTTTTTAAATACCATGTTCTTGTGAAATATATTTTGCCTCTTTTTTCTTTACTAAAAGAAGGTTATTATTTTGCATTAGTACTGTAATTACTATTATTCAAAATAAAAATTGATTAATTTGGTAGAATTGAATTCCTCGAAATTTTCTTAAATGATAAAATGGAAGAATAGTTAAAATTGCAATTGATAAAACTAAGGCGATAACTCCTCCTAGTTTATTAGGGATTGATCGTAAAATTGCATAAGCAAATAAAAAGTATCATTCCGGTTGAATATGAATTGGAGTAACTAACGGATTAGCAGGAATAAAATTATCAGGATCACCTAATAAGTAAGGACTAATAAGTACTAGAATTATAAGAAATATTGTTATTAAAATAAATCCAACAATATCTTTGTAAGTGAAATATGGTTGAAATGGGATTTTATCAACATTTGAATTTAATCCTATGGGATTATTTGATCCTGTTTCATGTAAAAATAAAATATGGATAAGTGTAGTTGCTAGAACAATAAATGGTAAAATAAAATGAAATGTGTGGCGTTATCTACAGCAAATCCTCCTCATACTCATTGGACTAACTCAATTCCTAAAAATGGAATAGCTGAAAGTAAATTAGTAATAACTGTTGCTCCTCAAAAAGATATTTGTCCTCATGGTAAAACATATCCAATAAATGCTGTTCCTATTACTAGGAATAAAATAATGACTCCTACTAATCATGTTGGAGTAAATAAATATGATCTATAATATATACCTCGAGCTACATGTAGATAAATACAAATGAAAAAGAATGATGCACCATTGGCATGCATAGTTCGTAACAATCAACCATAATTTACATCTCGGCAAATATGATTAATTCTATTAAAAGCTAAATCAATATCTGCTGTATAATGTATAGCTAAAAATAATCCTGTTAAGATTTGAATTATTAAGCATAAAAATAATAATGAACCAAAATTTAATCAAGTAGAAATATTAATAGGAGCTGGTAAATCTACTAAGGCTCTATTAATGATTTGTATAATTGGATGTTTAGTTTGTAAAGGTTTATTCATTAGTTAATTTGTTTTAAGTTTTATTAATTAAATATAGTTCGTAATGGTCCTTTATATATTTTAGTAATTTTTACAATTGCAATTAATGTAATTAATAGATAATTTATTAATAAAATTGTTAGTAAATTAGTTGGATAATTATATAATTTATTTAATGATAATGAGTTTTCTTTAATATAGGAATTTAAATTATAAAGTGATTTTATTTCTAAATTTTTATGTTGGAATAATAGATTTTTGTTACATAAATATAAAATTATAATAATAAAAAAAAATAATTGCTGATATTAATATTAATTTAATTGAAAAAGTAAATATTTCATTTGAGGCTAATGAAGCTACATAAATAAATAAAACTAATATTCCCCCTAAAAATACAAGGAATAAAATATAAGAGAATCAGAATCTTTTAGTTATTAATCCTGATGATATAGAAATTAATGTTGTTTGGATTAATAAAATTAGTCCTATTGCTAAGGGATGTTTTATATTTATAAAAATAAAATTAAAAATAAGTATTATTAATAATAAAATTCATTGTATAATATCAAAAGATAGTTTAATAAAAAACATTAATTTTGGGGATTAATGATAAAGAATTATCTTTTCTTTTAAAGTTTTAAAAGAATTATCTTATTTTTGATTTACAAGACCAATGTTTTTATTAAACTATTAAAACTAATGATAATAATTTTAAATTGAAGATTACCAAGAATTTTATTTATTATAGGTGTATTTACTTTTGTTTCTAATCGAAAACATTTATTATCAATATTATTAAGATTAAAATATATTGTTTTAAGATTATTTTTATTATTATTTATTTTTTTAAATATAATGAACTATGAAATATTTATTAGAATAATATTTTTAACTTTTAGTGTTTGTGAAGGTGCTTTAGGCCTTTCAATTTTAGTATCAATAATTCGTACACATGGAAATGATTCTTTTCAAAGATTTAATATTTTACAATGTTAAAAATTATTATTATAATTTTATTTATATTTCCATTATGTTTAATATATAATGTTTATTGAATGGTGCAAAATTTATTATTTTTGTTAACATTTTTTTTTTGTTTTAATAAATATTATAGAAATTAATTTATATCTATTTCTTATTTATTTGAATGTGATATAATTTCTTATGGATTAATTTTATTAACCTTTTGAATTATTTCTTTAATACTAATAGCAACTGAATCAATATATAAATATGAAAATTATACTAATTTATTTTTGTTAAATATTATTATATTATTAATTTTATTAGTTTTAACATTTATAAGAATAAGAATAAGAAAAACACAACACTCAAGAATAAGATTATTTATATTTTATTATTTTTTGAGAGAAGTTTAATTCCTACTTTATTTTTAATTTTAGGGTGAGGTTATCAACCTGAGCGCTTACAAGCAGAAGTTTATTTATTATTTTATACATTATTAGTTTCTTTACCTATATTAATTGGGATTTTGTATTTATATAAATTAACTGGATCAATAAATTTTTATTTATTAAATAATTACATATTTTTATATACTTTTCTTTATTTTTCATTAATTTTGGAGGGTTTCGCTGATTACCATGATACCTAAACCAGGCAAAGATCATACGAAGGTGGATGCCTATAGGCCTATAAGTCTGTTGTGTAACATGTCAAAACTATTTGAAAAGCTACTTATGAGTAAGCTAACACCCATACTGAATCGTACTGGATGCATTCCAGACCACCAATTCGGTTTTAGGAGACAACATAGTACGATTGAACAAACACATAGACTCGTGAACGTGGTTAGAAAAACCTTCGAAGAAAAGAAATATTGTTCTGCGCTCTTCATCGATGTTTCTCAGGCATTTGATAAAGTATGGCACGAAGGTTTAATACATACTAAAGCAAAACCTACCCGAAAACATCCTTAAACTTTTAGAAATCTACTTAACTGAGCGAAAATTTTTTGTTAAAGAAGGTAATTTTCAAAGCCCTCCGCAACCCATTGAAGCCGGAGTTCCTCAAGGCAGCATTTATGATTACCTAAAGCTCATGTTGAATCTCCTGTTTCTGGGTCAATAAATTTAGCTGGAATTATACTTAAATTAGGGGGTTATGGGTTATTGCGAGTGTTTTTTTTTACAAATAATAGGGTTAAAATTTAATTTTATTTGGATTAGAGTAAGATTAGTAGGAGGAGTATTAGCTTTAATTGCTTATTCATCAGTTGCTCATATAGGAATTGTATTATCTGGATTAATAACTTTAAATTATACAGGAATTTGTGGTTCTTATACATTATTTATTGCTCATGGATTATGTTCTTCTGGATTATTTTGTTTAGCTAATATTTGTTATGAACGGTTAGGAAGTCGTAGAATGTTAATTAATAAAGGGTTATTAAATTTTATACCATCAATAACATAATGGTGATCTTATTAAGATCTTCTAATATAGCAGCTCCTCTAACTTTAAATTTATTAGGTGAAATTTCTTTAATTAATAGAATTGTTAGATGATCTTGACTTTCAATATTAATATTATCTTTATTATCTTTTTTTAGTGCTGCTTATACTTCATATTTATATGCTTATAGTCAACATGGGAACATTTTCGAAGGTATTTATTTTTTTAGAAGAGGATCAATTCGAGAATTTTTAATATTATTTTTACATTGATTTCCTTTAAATTTATTAATTTTTAAAAGTGATTTATGTTTATTATGATTATATTTAAATAGTTTAATAAAAATATTGATTTGTGGTGTCAATGATAAGAATTTCTCTTTTTAAATTGTGAAGTATTTATCAATTTGTACTATTAGATTTATGAGTTTATTTTTTTTTTTAGAATATTGAGTTTTTTTTTTGTATTTTTTTTATTATAATTGATTATAAAATTTTTATTGAATGAGAGGTTGTTTCTTTTAATTCAATAAATATTATAACTTTATTATTAGATTGAATAAGATTAATTTTTATATCTTTTTTTCTTATAATTTCTTCTTTAGTGATTTTTTATAGAAAAGAATATATAGAAGCAGATTATAAAATTAATCAATTTATTATATTGGTTTTAATATTTGTTAGCTCTATAATATTATTAATTATTAGTCCTAATTTAATTAGAATTTTATTAGGATGAGATGGTTTAGGACTTGTATCTTATTGTTTAGTAATTTATTTTCAAAATGTTAAGTCTTATAATGCAGGTATGTATATTAACTGATTTATCAAATCGAATTGTTGATGTTGCTTTATTATTAGCTATTGCTTGAATATTAAATTATGGAAGTTGAAATTTTGTTTTTTACTTATAAAAAATAATATAGAAATAATAATTATTAGATATTTGATAGTTTTAGCTGCTATAACTAAAAGAGCCCAAATTGCTTTTTCTTCTTGATTACCTGCTACTATAGCTGCTCCTACTCCTGTTTCAGCTTTAGTTCATTCTTCTACTTTAGTAACTGCTGGTGTTTATTTATTAATTCGATTTAATATTTTATTCATATATTCTTATTTAGGTAATTTATTATTATTATTATCTAGATTAACAATGTTTATATCTGGATTAGGAGCTAATTATGAATTTGATTTTAAAAAAATTATTGCTTTATCTACTTTAAGACAATTAGGACTAATAATGAGAATTTTATCAATAGGTTATTATAAATTAGCTTTTTTTAATTTATTAACACATGCTTTATTTAAAGCTTTATTATTTATATGTGCTGGAGCTATTATTCATAATATAAATAATAATCAAGATATTCGTTTAATTTAAGTAAAAATTATTAAAAATTAATATATTTTCTTTAATTTTCCGTATTAGTTTATGTATTATTTTTTGATACGTATTCGAATACGAATATCCTGAAAGATGCGAATATTCGGCGATTCGAATACTAATACGAATATTCGTAGCATCACTAATATGTAGTATCGTTCTTAAATGTATTTAGCTATATTTTTTATCAAAATAATAAGCAAAACATTTACGGTCGTATGCATAACCAAAACTTGGCTAGAACTTAGCATAAGTGACGAAATTGAACTGGGTCTTAAAGAGTTTTTCCACACAATTGCACATTAAAAACCGCTGTATCTTGTAGTCCTGACTCATCACTAAATTGCACACTGATTTTTAATGTCAAACGGTATAATAGAACTCGTTAAGAGCCAGTTAAATTTCATCGGTTATGCTATCTTCATGGCAAGTTTTCGTTATGGATATTGCCCTTAGTTTTCAACAAAAAATCTTTAGAATTTTTTTAGCTTTTATTTTTGTGCGATTTAGATTTTGCTAGGCTGTTTTAAAAGTCGATTTAGCTTCTCCTCCACCTCCTGGCTACACTGCTACTAATATACCTAAAGACTCCTCCGCCGTTTTGATTTGTTTTGTATTCTAGCGATTTGTAAATTTAAATTGAGTTTTATTCCATTTTCCTCGGTCAATGATAAAATCTACTTTCGTCCTTGTTTTTCTAAAAGCCACATGAAAGAAATTTGTTTAAAGATATTTTTTTATTTTTGGTTAATTTGTGACATATTCTTGTTCACTAGAAATTCTTTTTGCTGTATTTTAACTTTGATTTGGTTTATTCTCTGATGTTTTGAAATTGTAAAACAAAGCTATTATTATTTACAAATGACTAAATAAGTACTACAAGTTTTATTTATTAAACGGTTGGTTAAGGATGTAATTTCTGTTAAAGATATATACATATTCTTAATTTACATAAGTACAAAAATACGTAAATATGTTATGAAAAATTCTTTTAGAGACACGTACATAAAACCCAGCGGGAAAAGGTAATAAAAAGTAAACGAGTAGGTAATGCACAGCATGTATAATTTTTCATTCCAGAATTTATTATTGTTAACACTGAACATGTCTTACGGAATGTATTTTGTTCAGGAGGTATTCCGTGCAATCATATTCAAAAGAATAAACATTTAAATTCTAAGCAATCTTATTTTTAAATGATTCTAACATTCAATAAAAAACTAGGTACACAATTATAAGTATTTTCGGTTGCTTTTATTATTATCCGTTGTTTATGTTATAAGAACCAAAAGAGATCATGCATACCCTGCAGACAAAGTAGCTGGTATGTAGTTGGAACTATACTAGTTGCGTTTTTCTTCAGACTAGTTGCCTATCTATCCTTTTTTCATATATCGATCTATCGATTTTAACATTGGGTTGTCATTGGGGACCAACTAGTTCATTTGTATACAGTTATATCCCAGTTGGAATCCTGGTCATTGTAAACTAGTGCGCTTACTAAATTTTTTATTAAGAGTTTTGTAACTCTTAAAAAAACTTTGGCTCAACCGGGGTACGAACACGCATTCTTCGTACTTTAAGGCAAGTACTCTACCCACTGAGCCACATTGTACTTATTTTTTTCATAGCCAACAATCGGTTTTATATAAAATCGTATGCCTGAAAATTTTGTCATTTTTTTACTAGTATCGTTACTAGTCTCGATACAACCCGTAATATAATTGTGTTTTTTGACTAGTATCGATACAACTAGTAATGTGATTGTTCTTTTTTGACCAGTAACGTTACTACTCTTATTACAACTAGTAATATGACTGTCCCAAAGCGTTACTACTTGTAACTTTAGCTGCTGGGATACAAATAACACACACACACAAACACACAAAATTTTCTGTACGATAAGGTAGTTCCCAGCAGCTAAAGTTACAACTACCAACGCTCTGGGACAGTCATATTACTACTTGTAATGGTAGTAGTCAAAAAAAGACAGTCATATTACTAGTTGTAACAAGAGTAGTAACGTTACTGATCAAAAAAGAACAATCACATTACTAGTTGTATCGATACTAGTCAAAAAAGGACAATCATATTACGAGTTGTATAGAGACTAGTAACGATACTAGTCAAAAAATGACAAAATTTTCAGGTACACGATTTTATATAAAACCAATTGTTAGCTGTTAAAAAAATAAGTAGAATGTGGCACAGTGGGTAAAGTACTTGCTTAAAGTATGAAGAATGCGTGTTCGTACCCCGGTTGAGCCAAAGTTTTTTTAAGAGTTACAAAACTCTTAATAAAAAAACTAGTAAGCGCACTAGTTTACATTAACTAGGATTCCAACTGGGATATAACTGTATACAAATGAACTAGTTGGTCCCCTATGACAACCCAATGTTAAAATCGATAGTTCGATATATGAAAAAAGGATAGATAGGCAACTAGTCTGAAGCAAAACGCAACTAGTATAGTTCCAACTATATACCAGTTACTTTGTCTGCAGGGTTGTGATTACCTCTTGGCAGTTAACTCCGTTTAAAATACATATGTATATACATATGTAGACATACATATTCATTAAAATATTCATTGTATTTACTCGATATTCCAAGGTACGCGTTCAAACATAAACTGCGTTTTAAAATAAAATCGGCAAAGTTTATAGGCGTCATGAAAGCAAAGAGAAATAAAGATTTTTTTTTAACCAATACGAGGAAGACGCGCACAATTGTTACGAGCAGAAACAATACATTCCTTCTTCATTAGATGTGGTAATATACGTGGCAATGAATGTGTATTTTTTGTGTCTGATCAAATTACCTTGTCGCTTCCAAAGGAATGCATTTTTTCGCTTTTTAAAATAATGCATTATATCTTTTATTATATATGTAATCAATGACTTCTTTTCCAGCTGGGTATGATTTAAACTTTTTATATATATTAATGAGAGTTTGACATAATATCTCTAGTTTTGTAAGAGATTTTTTGGTATAGGTTCTCAGATATCTCTCAATAATACAGACCTACAAATTTGAACTATTTGTTTCCACTATGAAATTTATTTGACATATTGTCAAATTGTCTGGTGTTTAAGCATTGTCTATATGCAACATTTCATTGGTGCTTTACCAAATCGTCAGCACACATCAAACACAATTTTGCAAAGTTACAAATCCTTTATCTTATGTACAGACTTTCAAAACCCATTTGAGAATTCACAAATATGTAAATGATTTTAAAAAATAAGCAAAGTAGACTTTGAAAATTATGCAAAACCCAGCCAATATTTTTTTATTCGATATGAATCCATTTTATTTTGTTAACACCTTTATACAATTAGAAATCCACCAGATAACAATAAAAGTACTTATAAGGCAAAATGAAAAATAAAATCCAAGTTAAACCTTTATGCAATTTATTTGACATATTGTCATAATTTTATTTTAAATGAAATTTATTTGTGTCCTTTTTGAGAAAAAACTATGAAATATAAGTAGTTTAATGTGCTTAGTAAGACATTGCTACCAAACTTCTTCTATCACCTACAGATTTTTTTTATAATCAGCGTAATATTTCCACAGGTACACCAGTATATTTGACCTCGCGATTAGTAAGACCGATTGCCATCAACAAAATACTGAAAGATGCTTAATAAAATCATCCTTAAATTATCTTAATACATTTTTTTTATTTAATCAACGAATACTCAATTATTTAAAAATTAATATCGAAAAATAGTAAATTTAAATATGCAAAACTAATTTTTTTTTATTTTTAAGAACTCACAAAAAATTTTATATTGCAAAAACTTTACCTTTTGCGCTTAAAAATATTTGTATTACCGACAAAACAAGGCATATGTCATGAAATTCGATGGCAAAATGTTGATTTTATTAGCAATTGAGTGAATACACCACACCCAGATTCTTAAAAGTAATTTCGGTAATGAATTAATTTTTTGTTTGAAAAGAATTAGAAGCAAAAGTACATATTGAACCTCTGCGTGTATTCACTTAACTGCTAATAGAATCAATATTTGTGTATTGATTTTTATAAACTGTGATACATTTTGCTCGTAATTTATATACCTTTCTTTAAGAGTAATGTTTAAACGTTTATTTTTTGTTGTTTTGTGTGCTGTTTTCACAAAGCAAACAAGCGACTTGAGTAAACAATTTGTATGGAAATCGCTCAATAAAGCTGAGTGCTTTTCATATAAATTTTATACACACAATGCTTGTTTGCATTGTGGGAACAACACATTACATTTTTATGAGCATTTACGATTCATTTTATATGAAAAACCACTTTTTCCCGTACTAATTTGTTAACAACTCCGAAACCGTTAATAAAAAACATATTAATTTCAGCATTTAATATTTTCATGAATTATTTTACTATTCAAATTTGAATAAAAGCGCGACACATGATCAAAATTATTTGTGATTTTAATTTTAAGATTTTTTTACAGATTAATATTTTTTTACTTACAATTTATTTGTTGAATCTTCAATAAAGAATAAGAATAATTTATTTGCATTTTTGGTTGTCTTGCATCTGTCGTGTTCGGCTGAGTGCAAGAGTGTTTCTCCTTCTCATCCAAGAGTGCCCTCTGAGTTAAAGATACTGCGGGCTAGGGAACTTGGATGCAATTCAAGTTTTTTATATATGTTGTCACAAGTTTTGAAAATACCGTCTTGGCTAATGGAACATCTGGATCTTTATAAATGCGCTGGTATCTGACATATCAAGGTGCCACTGCAATCAAACGAATAATTTTATTTTGTCGCCCTTTTATTCTCTGCATAGTTGAGGCTAAGTGCAGAATTTCTCCCAATCGGACAGTTAAGTTGAACTACTTTCAATTTATTTTGATTCAGCTTTGTATCTACATATGTGGGTCTTCCATGTTAGACGACGATCAAGGTTTATTCCTAGGTACTTAACCTCAAGGTGTTGTGGCTTGATATGATTATTGATATGAATAGGCGGACATGTTTCTCTGCGCAATGTAAACGTAATATGTACACATTTTTGTTTGATGATTTGTATTATCTACTCCTTTAACATTTTTCCAGCTGCAATATATATTCCTGCAATTTTCTGGATGCTTACTGAGAACTTGCGCGTACGCTTAGAAAAGGTGTATAATCAGCAAATGTTGATATGTGAATATCATTGCTTGTTGGCACGTCGGAGGTATATATCAGGTATAATATAGGACCTAAAATGCTACTTCGAGGAATCCCAGCTTGAATCATCTGAGGTGTGTTTAGAAAATTACCTTCCCTGATGTTGTATTTTCGTCCAGTTAAAAAGCTTTCCAATAGCTTATGAATGTCAGGGGCTCAATTTTGCTTTAATTTCTGGACTAAGCCTTCATACCATATTTTATTAAAACCCTGAGAAACAGCACTGAATAGAACAGAACAATATTTCTTTTCTTCGAATATTTTTCTAACCAAGCTTACATGTTGCCTAGAAATGAGATGGTATTGTACCTATCAAGAACTTGGCCCTTATTTTGATCTCAGTACTCTTTACGGCCGAAATTTATGGATAGGAACTTGGCCTTATTTTCACATTTATGTTTTTGTGCTGATATGATTCTACTATAGTATGATCTTTTTCGGACTGATTTTATCGGCATCTGGGGCTTTCCTCTAATTTAAGTCAGCGATATCATTTTCAATCTCCCGAATATTAAATCTCACCGGAACGACAGCTTCAACGACAACTGGTAGGAGCTCAACTAAGTCAAAAGATATGTTTGGAGTAAATACATTTTTCAAGTGGCTAAGTAACAGTCTCCATTCGAACTTCCTAATGAAGGCTTGCACATCGCCGGTCTTTTAAAGCCCCAGGCTGCTTGCCATAACGAATAATCCATTTGTGGTGTTGCGTCGAGTTCGTGCAGAAATTTTTTCAGCGATGCAGTTTTTTGGAGTTCTAATAATTTTTTAATTTTCAGAATAAATTTTGTTAAATTTCACCTGTCGAATGGTAAAAGTAACTTTTGAGCAGCTTACTTAGGCACTATGAAATAAGGCCCAATGAAATAAGGTCCAATTAAGAAAATGAAATAAGGCCCAATAAAATTGCATAATATTTAATTGGGCCTTATTTCATTTTTTTGGGCTTTATTTCATTTTTATTTTGGGTGTTATTTCATAATGAAGTAAGACCCAAATGTAGTAAGACCCAAAACAATTATATTGGGTCTTATTTCGTATAAAAAATTTGTGGGCCTTATTTCATTTTATTCGGGCTTTATTTCATATTCTTAAAAATTGATTTTGTACTGATTTTAAAGACATTTACTTATTCATTCCAAGCAAGAACCGTTATTAACGATTAACATTTTTTAGAAGTATAGTAGTTTGTTACCATTTGGACTTTTTCAATATTAGTTCTTTGTAAAGTTTTGAGTAAGTAACATTAACAAGTTCTTACATATATTAATTATTATGGATTATGAATTTGTGTGTAGTCGCCGTGGAAATAGCAAGATGTTGTATTCAATAAGTTAACAGCAACTTTACTTATTAAAATCTGTGTACAAACGTTCTACTGTTGCAAGGAAAAAAATTGCAAATCACGAGTGTTCTTCCAGGATAATATTTTATCAAAATATTATGATTTTGTGGAACACAATCATGGAGTTCAAAAGGAAGTATATGAAGAATTGTAGGCACTCAATAAAATAAAACGTGGGTGCTTGAACGTAAGCTCCCTTGGTGAAAGAAATGCATTAATGGGTATAAGAGAAACTTTCAGGAGTGTCACATATACGTAAGTAAAATCTTCAATATATGACCTTCATATTCTTTATTTACTATATCCACCATTAGCTCTCCAGAAGCAACAAGAAACACAGACTTCCACAAAATTCTACGTGGTTTGCAATATTTAACAAGCAGGGTCTACATGACTTCTCCCAAATCTCCTACTGAAGTACGACAAGCGTTCCAAAATGAGACAGTCTTTAAAATTTTTGGTCTAACTCGAGACAGTGAGGGAAACAATACGTAATTTTTTAAAGTGTGCTAAGAAGAAAAAGATTTTTCATATTGCGTGTTTGTGTCGGAAAAATGCGTCGGTTTAATCAAAGAAAATATTCCTGCTAGTGCGAATAGGAAAATTTTGATTGACGGAACATTTGCGGTTGTGCCCATGGGATGTTACAAACAATTGCTGATTATATGCATAGAATATGTGGAAAAGGTAAGTTATGAAGTATAGAGAGAAAAATAGTTCTTTAAAATTTAGTGGTAGAGTGAAGTTATGATATGTGAAAAAGAAAAAAAAAGAGCCCAGCCAGAGGTTGGATAGGCGGAAGACCTTTGCTCTTTTCGATATACCAAGACGATGAAATCCTTCCTCAAAAATGCCTAAAGACAGATTATAATGGTAACAGATAATTTTACGTGCACACTAAATACAAATTAAAAAAATACATAAAAATTTAATTGAGAAATAAGACCATAATGGCTTTATTTCTCAAGCAATTGAGAAATAATGCTATATGCTCTTATTTCTCAATTGATTGAGAAATAAGGCTGTATGGCCTTTCTTGCACATGGCTTTATTGCACTGGACCAAAATCTCTAAGACCAACCATATGGCGTTATTTCCAAATGATTGAGAAATAAAGCCATTATAGTCTTATTTCTCAACTAAATTTTCATATATATATTTATTTATATTTAGTGTGCATATAAAAATTAGCTCTTACCAATATAATCTGCCTTCAGGCATTCTTGAGGAAGGATTTTATCCTCTTGTAATCGGAAAACGGATTCGCTGAATAAAATGTTTCTGTATAGCTGGCCTTCGGCCGGTCTTAAGAGTTTTTTCCTCTCGGTATGTCGAAAAGCGGCTTCGCTGAGTAAAGTTGTCTGCATAGCCGGCCTTCGGCCGGGCTTAAGGGTTTTTTCCTCTCGGTATGCGTAAAGCGGCTTCGCTGAGTAAAGTTTTCTACATAGCCGGCCTTTAGCTAGGCTTAAGTGTTTTTTCCTCTCGGTATGTCGAAAACCGGCATCGTTGAGTAAAGTTTTCTGCATTGCCGGCCTTCGGCCGGGCTTAAGGGTTTTTCCTCTCGGTATATTTAAAAGCGGCTTCGCTGAATAAAAGTTTATTTTTAAATTTAATTAAGCCCGGAAGAAGGGCGGTTAAGCCGAAGCCACTATTTGCAATATTCATCGAAACAACTTAGTTCATTGGGGACTTATGTCCTACGCACTTCATTCTATCAATATATAAATTTGGAATAACGTATACAGTATACATCATTAAAACATATCTGAACCGCAGATATTCCCGTTTGTTTTTGTTCTTATGAACAAAAAATGTTTTAAAAGTAACACACATCTATTCAAATTTTTGAAAGAAGAAATTTTGAATTTAGATGGCGCTACATTTGTTACAGACTACGAACAAAGTCTTCGAAAATCTATTAAAACAGTGTTTATGAATTCAACAATATTTGAATGCTGGTTTCATTATTGACAATACGTCGGCAAATGACTTTAAAATACAAAGATTTAGGTAAATTTATTCGAGAAAATAAGAAGGCATCTTTACAGTACCTCAAAGTTTTATCACTTCCTCTGCCTCCCTGTTACATATTTAGTTCCTTCGAAGACATTGAAAATGATACACAACAATTTGACGATAATTTCAATTCTGCTTCGTTCTTCAATTATTTTGACATAGTTATGACATAGTTATATCAATTATTTTTCATTAAAGGTTCGTCCTAAAGGAATCTCAGTTGCCGATACATCCACACGTACGACTCCAGCTTTAGAAGCATATAATGGAATTTTGGAAGATTGATCCCAAACCATGGAATTTTTTTTAAATTTGTACATATTTTGCAAGGTGAAGAGTTTACAAAGAGTCGCGAGTTTGAAAAGTTTGCCAATAGTGGTGGTTCTTTTGGCAAAGTCAAGCGAAAAAAATTTTATGTTTACAAAGACGAAATAATTCAAAAGGGCGTTGACCAACTACGAAAGGGGTTCCCAGGAAACAAAACATGTACTGACATGGAACCGGAGGATGATTTATTTGAAGATATTATATATTTAGAAGAATAATTGGATGAAGCGGAATTGATAGCGTCGGAAGAGACCCCCAACTATGAAATCAAGCTGTGTGTTGTTTGCTCAATATCCTTTTTTTGCCTTGTAAGCACATGCAAATTTGTGCTAAATGTATTTCCAAGCTAGAAAAACAATCAAATAGTGAGGAAAAATTTGATTGCTCAGTTTGTCGCCAACAAGCTAGCGAAATATTGCAAGTATTTTTGTGAAAATTTTTGAATTTATACTACAAATTTTATTATCATATCGAAATGTTTTTATGTTAAGGTCTTTTTCCATTTTTTTTTCTTTTTTGGAAAATACATTGATTTGTTTATAAATATTATTATTACAAGTTTGTAATGCACTTTGGGTGTTATTTCATTTTTTTTTGCCTTATTTCATTGGGCTTTATTTCATAATTTCCTTGGAAATTTATTTTTTGTTAAATAAAGCTCAATAATTGGGCTTTATTTCATTTTCAGTTTGGGCGTTATTTCATTAAAATTGGGTTTTATTTCATTTTTTATTGGGCTTTATTTCATTTTATTTGGGCTTTATTTTATTGGGTCTTATTTAATTTTCTTAATTGGGCCTTATTTCATTGGGCCTTATTCATTCCGCCGCTTACTTAGCCTTCCTATATCCGCGCGTTGGTCTGTGACACCGACAAAACGATTTTACGTAAATATTTTTTTTGCCCAGAAACTCTATAAAGTTGAATTTTCTGTTAGCTTCCGTTTTTTTTACAAGCTCCGTTTTAGTGTTGATTTGGTATTTGCACTAGAGAAGCGTGTTGGTGTATTTCATAACAATTGGTCTGTGAGACCGACGCGGGTATATGTGTAACCTGGTTTTTATTTAAAGGCTGAAAACTAAGTTAACCTATGATTTATGTATAGTGCAAGAAGTGCTTTTAAGTTGGTATAAGTTATTTTTATTTATTTGAAGAAAACAATATGTTTTTATTTTCTTTTTGTAATATCTAAGAAAAAACTATGGATTTTGATGGCTTATTTGTTAAGGACTAAAAATCAATAAAATAAGTGTATACAACTTTAATGCGTGATATAATTTTTTTATTTATCATTGAGATTAAAAAAGAATCTTTTGTTTTTAGTTTTGTTTCAAAAAACTAGTATTTCATCTAGTTCAAACTTTCGGTCTGTGAGACCGTACGCGGGTATATGTGTTATAAAAATTAGTGCGGGTATAGGAAGGTTAAGGTTTGCCTCTAACTGTCTGATATAAACTTCTATGTCTTCAGCCGTTCCTAACGGAAAAATTTCCGTTCAATGCGCACTTTACTTTTTATTTTATTTTAACCAATTAATGCGTGCGTTCCTTAAATCGCAAGTAGGTGGGATTGTTAAGAGTCAGCATATTGTAATAATAGGAGGTGAGTGCTGTGAAGATAAATCTAAAGAACCTTTACTTGGAACTCCTTTTACTACTCTGATATCAAAAAGATCAGGAATTCTGTTTCGATCTGTTGACCAATAGATTGGTTGACCATTCGACCGCA
This sequence comes from Panzeria rudis, assembly GCA_956483635.1. Classification (NCBI taxonomy): domain Eukaryota; kingdom Metazoa; phylum Arthropoda; class Insecta; order Diptera; family Tachinidae; genus Panzeria; species Panzeria rudis. The sequence goes on along the minus strand of OY101449.1, from coordinate 88,075,885 downwards.
TTTTAGAAATTGTGTCGAGCAAAACGCGACCTTTAGGAGTGATTAGTTACGATCTTCAGAAAGTAAACTTATATACTGGCTGCAACAAGCGTAAGCCTTGTGATTTACAAAATGTACTATATTGACCCTCTTCAATAGAACACCTGAGAGGAGAGTGAAATCACTAGGTTTTGATAAATATTTTCAATGTAAATGAACATAGTCTTCACAATTGTCACCCATTAAGTACTGTTTTATACGCGATTTTATTAGTATAGCCGAGCCACCACAAAGTATATCCTTGGTGTCGTACAAGTAGATCTGTTGATTTCAAAAAAGCTTCCAGATGTTAAAAGCGTCTCAGAGATAAGCATAACATTAATTTGTTTATCCATCATGAAGTATTCGTGTGCGTTTTTATACAAATGCACATATGTAACTAGATGCGCAAGAAATGTATAAAGTTTTATTTAAAAACACCAGCTGCTAATAAATAATAATTATGACAGAAACCTGAATCGTCTTGGGACCAGAGAAGGCCGAAAAGTTACTTTTTAGGGTTCCGATAAACCAAAAGTGTAAAGGATCCCTATTGTTTTCGCTACGCTGTCCGTCTGTCTGTCCGTCTGTCTGTCACATGCTGTTTTCTCTGGAAGCGTAAGAGCCACGGACCTGAAATTTTCACAGGATATGTAGAGCTGTAGCCGCTACAACAACAAATATCTGACAGTTAAAAATTAAAGGGCGTTCTATAGCGAGCAACGAAAAATGTTGAAATACGAATGTAATGTTGTTTTCTCGGGAGCCGTAAGAGCTACGGACCTAAAATTTTCACAGAATATGTAAAGCTTTGACCGCTATAACAACAAATATATGACAGCTAAAAATTCAAAATGTTGAAATATTAATGTAATATGCAGACACTTATATATACACTTTAAATTTTCAAAGTTCGCGTTAATTGGTGCAGTCTGTAGAACAGACTACACCAATTAACACGAACTTTGAAAATTTAAAACAATAAAAATTAAAGGGTGTTCTATCACTTAGTGTAATTTTACTATGTATGCTGTATCTTGGGAACCGTAAGAGCTACGGACCTGAAATTTTCACAGAATATGTAAATCTTTGGCCGTTATAACAACAAATATATGGCAGCTAAAAATTAAAGGGTGTTTTAAAGCGAGCAACGCAACATGTTGAAATACTAATATAATATACAGACACTTATATATAGACACTTTAAATTTTCAAAGTGCTAATTGGTTTAGTCTGTAGAATGGACTACACCAATTAACACCGATATTTAAAACAATAAAAATTAAAGGGTATTCTATCAGTTAATGTAATTTTGACTATGTAATATATGTTGTATCTTGGAAACCGTTAGATGTAAAATCTTGAAATTTTAAAAAACGCTAAAGCTAAAAAAATCCAATATTAAAAAAAATGTCAAAACGAAAAAAAGCTAAAATAAAAAAGCGCTTAAAGAAATAAAGCACCAAAATTCAAAAAATCGCTAAAGCGCAACATATCACCAAAACCAAAAAGATCGCCAAAAAAACTAAAAAAACGCCAAAAACCGAAATAAGTCGGCTAAACGAAAAAAGCAATACAACATAAAAAAATCGCTAAAACTAAAAATTTACAAAAAAAACGAAAAAAATCGCCAAAAATTTAAAAATATCACCTAAACGAAAAAAGCGCCAAACAAAAAAAAAGCCGAAACTAAAAAAAATCACCACAAACCAAAAAAAAACGCCAAAACGAAAAAAAGTGTCAAAACAAAAAAAGAAATCGCTTATATTAAAAATATTACAAAAAAACCGAAAAAAGTCCCCAAAACCAAAAAAAAGCGCCAAAACTGAAAAAAGCGCCAAAACTAAAATAAATCGCTAAAACTAAAAAAATCGGCAAAAAACGAAAAAACGTTAAAACAAAAAAGCGCCAGAACCAAAAAACCGCCAAAAACTAATAAAATTGGCAAAAACAAAGAAAAAAATTTCAAAAAACCAAAAATTGTCAAAAAAAAAAAGAAAAAAATCGCCGGAACAAAAAAAAGTGTCATAACCAAAAAAATCGCTAAAATTAAAAAAATCACCAAAAACCGAAAAAAATCGCCTAAACCTAAGAAAATGCCAAAACTGAAAAAAATCGCCACAACTAAAATAAATCGCTAAAACTAACAATATAGTCAAAAAGTGGAAAAACGCCTAAAAAGCAAAAAATCGCCAAAACTAAAAAAAACGGCAAGAAACAAAAAAATTGCAAAAAAAACCAAAAATCGCCAGAAAAAATCACGAAAATTAAAAAGAGCGCCAAAAACAAGAAAAAAAATCGCCAAAAAAAAACGAAAAATACTTAAAAAACAAAAAAAAATTAAACAAAAAAGCACATTGAAAAAATTGGCTAAATGTGTATTCATACAGAACCCTTCGTGTGCGAGTCAAAGTCGCACTTTACTTAATTTATTTAATACTCGTATCTGATGCATGCACATATGAATATGAGTATTAAAGCACATGCGCACAAACAAGCATTAGTATATACAGGCATGCATACCTATCAGTATCAACACAAATAAGTGCGCTTATCGATAGGTGCTAGTTCGATCAACCAAATATGCTGGAGGTGTTGGTTAAAGAAGCATGTGCATAACCATTAGAGTTTTTCTTTTCCCGGACTTTTTCATTTCCCGGGAAAGCGGGATTGATTTTTCAATTTCCTGGGAATTCCCGGGAATTGCCGCCCAGTACAAAACGATACAAAATAGCATTTCACTAAATTTATTTGAACAAAAACAAATACCAATTCACTAGATATGTTAAATAAGGTTATGGATGCATTAAACGTAAGTAAAAAAAATTATAAAATTTGAGGTCTTTAGCCGTGCCGTATAGTTTTTAATTTAAATTAAAAAATGTTATTTTTATTGCATAACTTCTGATTAGTAGCCATCCGAATTAAAAAAATGTTCTGGGCTCTAGCAGCTTTTTCTCTTTCCGACTTCGATAGCCGTTCAAGAGTGTTTTGTCCGAGAAATGTGTACGCAACATTCAAATGCGATATTATTTTCAAATGTTTTGGTTTGCTAGGAATGCACAGAATATTTTGAGTGTTTGTGTGTGTGTGTGTGTTATTTTAATGCATGTACTTGTTTGGTACTTGTTACATAAATAGCATAAAAGCATCCAAAAAGCTTTATTAATGTGTACTTAGTTTTTTTTATTGAATGTTAGAATAAGTTAAAAATAAGATTGCTTAGAATTTTAAATGATTATTCTTTTAAAAACGATTGCACCGAATACTTCTTGAACAAAATACATTCCGTTACTGTCATAATATTATGAGTGTAGGGCTTGTTTCCGATATTGTAACTTCTTGCGAAGTTTTGCAATACTTACACTGATTTTTAAACCATATTAGACTTTGTTATTATGCCGCTGTTAGCCAGTTTTTGCGAATTTTGGTCATTTTCCCCTTTTTTTGAATTTATGGTATTCCTTACAGTAATAGCGATTTTGAATTAAAATTATGGTCTGTTTAAGTTTTGCAATTTTCCGCGGATTTTCGCGATTGGCGTAACTTTTCAAATGTTTTTAGTTTTCTTACATGTTTGGAGCTTTTAATCAATCGCAAAATTGTAATCTTTCATCTACATGAAACTTTTTGCGAATTTTCCTAATTTTTACTATTATACCAAGGTTTTGATATGTCTTATAGTTTGAGCGACTTTCAGTCATACGAAATTATTAGAAAAAATTCAGACCTCAATAGTATATAAAGGGTTTTGCAATCGTAAAAATCAACTGTTGTAAGATAGAGAACAAAAAACAATTACGATAAAATTGCGAAATTTTTGTTTCGCTTTTAAATTTATACGACAGATGCAGCTCACTTTATGCAATACTTTGCCATCAAAAAGCGATTTTCGTCAAAATTAAGTATATATTCTTTGGAATATAACCCGCCGATATATACTTTATTGATGTGCATTGTTTGTAACTATTTTCCAGCTGAAGAAAATATGAATGTACACGAGACCACCCATATATGCAAAAGTGTTATTTTTTCCGCTCCCCGCTTATTTTCAGTTCATTCGGAATTAAAAAATACGAAGTGCATCAAAAATAAGTTTCTAAACTATAAACCGACCAGTCTCTTTTCATTTAATCGGCCAAAATTTCCCAAAAATACCCTAAAAAAGGTATACGGCTTAAGTTAAATATAACTCTTAAACTAAAAGGTTTTAGCGACTGGATTGTACAAACTTTTTTCCCTTAGCAAAATAAGAAAAATTTTCTCATTACAATTTTTAGCAGTTAGCAGTTTTTTTGACGGGTAAAGTCAAAACTAATGTTAAGACTGAACTTTGAATGCCTCTCCCTTAATTTTGAACGTGTAAAAATACGTATACTCTTCGCCATATAATACATAATTTTGGTCTGATTAAAAATGCCTATTAATCGATTAAAATTTAAAAATTTCGATTAGTCGATTTTTTTTTTCAATTTTATTTAAATTCTTATAATAAAATATCTAAAATAACTAAAATAGTAATAGTACATATTTTGAAGAGATACATAGTAATAATTAATTTAATCTAATTACATTGTATAACACAGAACAACAAAATGGAGGTTTTTGTGTGTTGTTTAAATAAAAACAGCTCATACTTATGTATTATTATCTATAGCTATTGTGCATTATATAAAAAAATACTTTACATTTTTCTTTTCTCATGCCATCCAAAAAAATAATTGTTTTTTATATCGCATTTGTCAATTTACAAGCCATTATCTCAATTGTCACGTATAAAAATGTTGTATGAACAGTCCAGAAATTTAAAATTGGCAGCACCCGGCCAAAAAACACTTGTTTGACATCACGTTATATTAAATGTATAGTTGTTGTTGTTATTACATTTATTTTTTCTACATACCGTCTTACATCTGAAATTAGAGCAGGAAAAAAGCCTGCCTGTGTAGAATATGGTATGGTAAGAAAATAAAAAACACTATTGATTACTTTGTTCATGTTTAAGGTTTGATATTGTTTAAGCTTCTTATTGATTTAAATAAAAGTTTGCTACAACATCTCTAGCTTTTCTATGAAATTTTTGGGTAAAAGTTCCCTGATGATCTGCTTTTAGCCCCAGTGACATGCGCATAGGAACAAGCTAATACCCCTTATGCTGACTTTAGACGACATGTATTTTACATCTGACTTGTCAAATTTCCCACTGCAAAAGTGATACATGCCGTGTGAAACATATGAAACATTGTCAGATGACATTTACAGAAGCAAAGTCAGATGAAAAATTTTCAATTAGAGCGTGTTCTATTTTCATCTGACAAGGCATCTGACAAAACTGTGCAAAAACTCAGCTGTTGTGAATACTTAGAGGTTATGTCAGATGTAATTGCATATGTACGTGTGAAAGCAAATATTATAAACCGTCTGTAAATTGACGATTTTGACAAACATGCGAAATTACATATGTCTCACACACCTAACAAGCGATATGTACATGTCGTCCAAAGTCAGCATTAGTAATCAATGTCAATGTGTTTTTATAAACAATTAATAAAACTGAATAAGTAAAATATTAATTTTGGGAAATAGTGCGACTATAAATTTAAAAAAACATAAAGTCCAGAAAATGTTTGTGTAATTTGTGCTTATATTTGAAATTTGCAGCTTTTCCGATGTCAAAAAAAAAAACTATTTTAAAGAAAAATTAAAATTTTTAATGTAAAATTATTAGAATATCATCACAACGTGTCAAAAAATAGACGCCAAATTTAAAACAAAGCGACCTCATATTATAAAAACGAAAATTTTTTAGATGGCACGAGAAAAGAAAAATGGAAAGTATTTTTTTATAACACAAAATATCTCTGAAACTAGAGGTGCTAGGAAAATAATAAATCAATTTTCGTAATCAGCGGAACAAAATACATAAGGATCAGTTAAACCAAAAACATACCATTTTCAACATTATTGCAATAACAGTAAGATATTCTGATATACTCACCAATGTGACTCTACCAAAATGAAAAAGAATTTTGTGGGGATTGATAATCCAGAAAGTATTTTAAAGTTTGGAGGCAAATGCTAAATGTCACTATATCTTTAAAACTAGAATTGCTAGGGAAAAACTAATGACCCCATCGTAATCAGGAGATAAAAATATATAAGAATTAGCTATTTTTATTCAAACAACACACAAAATTCAACTGAAAATCAGCGGGGAGCGGAAAAATAACACTTTTGCATATCCCATACATTTTATGGGTGGTCTAATGTACACATATTTGAGTGCATGTTTAGTTTTCACTAGAACCTTTTGCTAAATCGTCACACTCAGTCCCTCGCTCACTCGCACCCTAGTATCACCATATAGAAAATGCCCGTTTTCAGATTTGTCTGGCTATTTTATCATCGGGACCTACCTCTGTATTAAATTTCAGCTGTCTAGCCATACTGGAAGTGCCCCATACAAAGAAGAGGCACCTTAATTCCCCCGGAGGAAAAGTGGCAGTTTTCAGATTTTTCTGGTTAATTGCTCAGCAGGGCCTACCAGCATACAGAATTTCAGCTCTCTAGCTATAGTAGAAATGTTCAATAATATTGTTGTGTCAGTCAATGGATATGTACTAAAAGAAGCAGTCTATACACCCTAGTATCTCGGCAAGGTTTTACGGTACAATTTTAAAATTTCTGCCATGGGGTCAGCTCTGCAGGTAGGTAGACCTTATATTTAAAGTTAAATTTTTATTTTTGAGCAAGTGTAGCAAAGTTGTGATGGGGTTAAAATCAGCTCGAATGGTGTCGTGTAATATATACACTGTGTGGCCGGAACTTGGCCTGGCGCACTACTGTGCCACTAGATTCAATATTGAATATTTTTTTAAACTTGGACAAACTAACAGTATTATTAAGGTATTAATAGTCATCGAGCTAAAAATGCATTAGTTTTATCAAACTGTGTTTATTACAATCATCTTTCAATTTGGATATCCTTTTTTCTGACTATGTGATCTATATGTGCATATAATCAAACAAATCCTTTTTACGTGGCAATTGTATCTGCAGTTTAGTCTACAAAAATAATATATCTATCAATCAACTTAAGTTCTTAAGAACAACATTTATCTAACAGTAATATGCCTACTTTTTCAAATCATTATTTAGAAGTGTATTAAAGAATGAAACAAAAAACAGCATTAGCAATTATAACCACACACTCAAAACCTTTTAGTTGATTTAATTTTTGAATGCCGCTTATAAAGAACAGTCATACATCTTGCAACTCGAAAATAAAGAAAAAAAGAAACATTTAAGTAAATTTATTTTTTAAATAGCTCGAGTCAAATGACCAAAAAAATTCCATTATTTGATTTGTTTAAAAACATCTAAATCTTCATTTAGATATGTAGCTTCAATGCAATAAATCACTTTTTATCTGTTTTTGTTGTTGTTTACAAACCAACAAAGAAAGGTTCTCAAATAAAATGGGCATTTATAACATAATACAAATATAAATAAAGTAAATAAAATGGATATTTCAACAAATAAAATAAAATAAAATACATGTACAAATATAACAAAAGTTTAAATTTGGTAAAAAGAAAAAGAAAAACAAAAGATTATAGAAATCACAACTTTATAGAAAAATTGTATTTCAGCAACCAAATAAACAAACATTGATACAAGTTCAAAAAGTCAGCATTGTAAATGCAAATCTACAAAACTATAAAAAAAGATTTGAAATGTGTGCTTGTAATGTTGAAATAACTGATTTTTACTAAGTGCATATGAAAGCATATGTATATGGGTGATTCTTTTTTAACTGTTATTTTCATGTCCCAGACTGTTCTGTCTTACTGGTTATAATTAAACGCTGTCACATTGAAAAATGACTTAGTGAAAAACGACTTAGTAAGGCTTGTAAGTTTAGTTGAGTAGATCATTTTTCCATTTTATAAAATTGCAATACACCCTCAAAATCGGAAGTTATAGATAAAAAACGATTTTTTGGAATTCACGGATAAAAACCATTTTCACTTCATTTTTTTCTGTGAGGATTAGTGTAGTGTAGTGCGCCCGTAGTGTAGTGGATAGTGTGCTAGACTATTAACCAGGGTCGCAGGCTCGATTCCTGCCAAGACCCTGGGTGTTTCTGCAGAAAAGCCGAAAAAGGCTTAAGCAGTATGTGTGTTCGTTTTTAGAAAAATAGAGGAGGGCTTAAGCTTTCCGTGTATATTTAAAAGGTTTTATTTTGCCTTATGTTTCATGCAAAAACCATCAAAAGAAATATGTAATTTTATTCAGATTTTTTAAAGTTTTGTGTATTTTTTTGCAACACTTTGCTTGAACCTTAACATTTTTTATACTCTAAAGGCACTTAGGTAAAACATGAATGTGTACGGTTCCAAAAACTTGGGTAAAATAAATATTAAAAAATCCCAGCATTGAGAATATCGATTATATTCCACGCCGGTAAGACCGAAATGAAAAAGCTTAAAATAGTTGAGCATGATAAGAAAATACAGTTAGTGTAGTTCCGAACATTTAGAAAAAGTTTGTTAATAGGTGAGACTCGCCGCGAGGTGGCAGCAGTCTGTTAATTGAGCTTACCAAAATTAGTAGGGTTTTTGCTACAGTGTTGTTGCCACTGTCACTACCACTGGCTGATGTAAAGGACTCTGATGAGTAGACTTGGTAGTCACGAAACAGCTGTCAGTTCAACCTTCCGTACATCCAAATTTTTCTTTGAATGTTCAATAATTACATGATCGAAAGATCAAATTAAAAATGAACTTAAGCCAAACTAATTCAATAGCTTTGGATAAAAACCATACAGTTCGACTAAAAATTCATAACTTACTGAAATTTATTTTTAGAGAATCTTTTGCTCGAAAGTTATTTGATGATCATTTTTTCTGTGTAGGAACGATATGATTATAAGTATGACGCTTCAATACGTGCTCTTCCTAAAGTGTAGTTATTAAACAATCTGATTGAAATAAGTGAAGTGGTCGGTTGTCTAAATTCAAGACGAAAAAAGTCTGTCCATATCCATGAGACTTCGCCACTTACATACCAATTTAAAAGAATTTAATTTAACGTACATGCGTATCAAAGCGTACAAATTCTTAATTTCTAATCTGGCCTGAGGTTAACCTTAGCTCATCTGTCACGGCACAACTTACTATCGTTTGCAAATTGCTGCATAAAAATAGATGTCTCCTCCAGAAAAATTTTCTTAGAGAGGGAATATATAACAAGCCGTTTTCCTAAGCATCAAAATGAATTGCAGTGATGCAAAGTCTTATGTGCTTTGTTGTTGCAAACAATGTTAAGTCACATAACTGCAATGCATTTGGATGTTTGGGAAAACAGCCACACTTTTAAAATACGATGGCTAAAATCTACTTTTCAAACATGATGGTTAAAATCTACTGATGAGTAGGCACTACCACCAACAAAATGCAGGCACATAGAATTATTAAAATTATAAAACAAATGAAACGAAATATACCAATTTTCTTCACAATGTTTATAGCACAGTACAAACTAAATTCCATTTTAAGCAAAGAAATTCAATAAATTTGTAAATACACAATATAGTTTACTGAAACAAAAATAAATATTTACTGGATTTTTTGCAATATATCAAAAAAAAATTTTTTTCTAAATCAAAAAAAAATTTTTGTTTAAATATATTAGAGCTTTATATAATAACATCATCAACCATTAAGCATTTATAAAATTTTAGCTTGCCAAATGTGTTCAACGCTGTATGTTTATATAGAGACTCTAAAAAAATTAGTGAGAATTAACGCAACAACATTAGCGAATTGATTCACTCATAAATCTTTAGTAAACAAACTTGTTACAATTTACGTTGATACTAATTTGTACGTAATTATTATTTGAACTGAAAATGTGTATAAGTTGGAAGTTATTATTATTTGGCTTAAATTCACAATCACGTTCTGCTAGTCTGATTAGATATTCTAATATTCCACTCTTAAAAATAATTTGAATTTGCATTAATTCAATTATTGTGAACTTAATAACTCAATAACTTCCGATTGATACTAATTGTATGAATTTCGACATCGCATTCCTTTTGTTATCATTGTTGTTGTTGTTATTTATGTGTATTTCGTCATGGGGATTGTTTTTTAAGACGCAGAAAACTGGTTTTTGTTGCTGTATTTTGTGTTTGCTTTCTAAATAAAAGTCTAACAAAAAGTTCACTGATTCAGAAAAGAGCATTTACTGAAAACGAAATTTTATTTAAGACAAACTTTTGTTTGAAAATTTTTAAGTGATCATTTTTTCTGTGAAGTTACCATATTAAAATTAAATTGTATGTGTTGATTTACTGTCGTCGCGCAATTACTTTTGCAATGATATGAGCTCCTCAGGCTAGTTTGGCGATAATTTTATTTTTTTTCTTCGTGCTTACATCAAAGACAGATCTACGAAGACTTCATTGACGCTCAGAGATTTTGACGATTTCAGGCTTGACCATTTTGTACATAGCGACAAATGCACTACAAACAAAAAAAAAACTATGTGGTAAATCCAACCAACTTAAGTTTTTAATTTACTGTCAATGAAAGTTTTGTTGCACTTTTTATAAATGAATTATTTTTAGTGGTTAAAGTTACCACTCTTAACCCTAGTCTTTATACACAACTTTTACTACGAGAACGTACACCCAAGTACAGGTGTGGCCAGTATCAATTATATCCGTTTTTCTTTATATTCTCAAAGAAAAATAAAATTTTTTTAATGCTATTTTGTAGCTGAATATATGTATTTACGAACTTTTTAAGTGGTCATAAGAATACATTGTGATAGGGATAACGTCTACATCCTATTTTGTCAACATTCTAATCTAGCCAATATGTTTGCAGCATTGAAGCAATTCATTTGTGTGTGAAATTTGCAATATAAAAATAAAAACATAAATTTACATTACCAACACAAAAACTTTCTTTGGTTATATAGTCAAATCATAAATTTGCAATAAAATTACACCAAGTAGGCACACCTGTACTTTGGTATACGTTCTTGGGGTTCGACTTTGGAAGCTCATAGCTCATCAATGGCTTGACCTAGGACAGTAGTTGAGATGTTGTAAATCGCCTCATCTTCCTAGATCCGGAGTTTCAGCAAAAAAACTGAAGCGGCTTAGGAGGTACATTACTAGGAAATACATACTGGCCACACCTGTATCCGGGTATAAGGACTAGGGTTAAATACTAACTGAACTCCTAATGTAAATTGTTGCTGCAGTTTTTATCAACATTTGTATTTAATGGTTAAAAATACCACTTTAAAATGGTAACTGAACTGCTAATGTGAAATGTTGTTCCAATTTTTATTTAAAAAAATTTTTTATTGGTAAAAATTGTCGCTTTAAAGTAGTAACAATGAAAAACAATTATTTATAAAAGTTACAAAAACTACTATATTTGCTTTAAAGGTGCTGTTGGCTGTAGTAATTAGTGCGTTGACTAGAAATCAAATGATGTCGAAATCCGAGTTCAATACTGACATGTAATCAACATCATAATATCATCGTCGCCGAAGTAAAAGAATTAATAAAGAAAGTTGACAAAAAATGTTGTACTGCAAATAATTAATTTTTTAAATTTTATTTAACCATTCTATATTGATTGGTTTTACCGTTTTTAATGGTTTGGTGTAATTCTAACCCAAAAATGTGGTTGTACTTACCTTAATAATTTTTGGTAGTAGGTACATGAGTGTTGTCATATGCATAGTATATCGAGATGGACATCGCAGTTCGAGATACTGATATGGTTTTCGAATTGCTGTATACTCTTTTATTTATTGCTTCCCATATTTTTTCTACCATTTGTGTCTGACCTTTTTATTTTATATTTTTATTTTTTGCTTATGTTGCTTATATGTATGTATTACGATTTATTTTACACTGTATATATCTACTCTAGCAAGCAAAATAAGATTGATGACATATTATATTAAGATTTAATATAAACAAGTATGAGAATTTTATATGGCCATAGTTATAAAGCAAAATATGTGTATAAAATTGGATTAAAGGAGTAGATAGAAAAACTGAGTTTATATACGATATAATATAAACACTAATAAAGTCTATGAAACTATAGCAACCATAAGTCAAGCTAACATTATTTTTTATGTATTCATAAATATGCAGACTTCCAGACGGAAGCAGAGACCAAAATATAGATAGTCAGACAACAATGTGGGCCAACTAACTACATGATGACAAAACTGCTTAAATTAAACTTATCAAGTTTATATTAAATAAAAGGACAACAAGAAGAAAAAATATCGTATTTTTTAACTTTATCCATTTGTGCATCTTTTGTAAAAATAAGTTAATAAAAAAAATTTATATACAGCCCGTTAGTCTTAAGTAGTTTTTCTTTTCCCTGACTTTTTCATTTGCAGGGAAACCGGGACTTTGTTTAATTTCTAAGAACTTCATTAACTGCTCCTCCTTGTACAATAATACAATGTTTTTAGAGCCTAACCATGTTTTTTGAGCCTAATATGGTGTAATTATTCTTACTACAACAAAAATACTGAATAATGCAATCTTTATTATTTTTGAATTATGGCATTCCCAAACCTAAATTCAAATTAATTTGCTTGCTTGGTGGTCACTTCATAAATTGCAATTTAACGATTTAATTTTTTCTCCCTTTCACACGGTTGATAAAAAAGAGTTAAAAAGTAAAATGAGGGAATTTTTATTCATAATAGGAGAAAAGGTAAAAGGGAAAAACTTCATGAGGAATTTCTGTTTATAATTGGGCTGATTGTCAGTCCCCTCTGTAGACTTAAAAATAAAATATGTAAAAACAAATTTAAGTTAAATGGTTTTAATGTAATGAAACATAATAATGATGCAGATAAAGCAAAAAAATAATAATAATTGGGTAGTACCAGGTACAGCAGGGGATCCAGCTTAAGCTTTTGGAAGGGGAACTCTTCAATGAAACGTACCATTTTTACAATTTCTTCTAGAAACTCCATAGAAATGAGGTATATTTTATTCGTTTTAGAGGGGGAAATATCCCTTTTTCCCCTTTCCTGAATCCGCGCCTGACCAGGTAGCAATCACAACACCACTTTCCTCATCATTATGGGGCATTAATAAGATGAAAATAAAACCGTAGATGCGTTCAATTTCTGTTATATATAATCAGCAGCACCCTACAATTTTATTTTGATTAATGCCCTATATTGGTGAGGAGAGTGGTGCAGTAATTGATACTTGGTACTACCTAATTATAATTTTATTTTTTTTATTTTAATTTTTTTTAAGAGAAGTAACACAATCAGGCAATTAATACCTACCAGTTAATTAATTAATATGTTACCTACTTTGGGAAAGGGATAGTGTAGAGAAAACACGTGGTGAAGTGGGAGAGATAGAAAGCTTAATTCATTTAAAACCCTCAGATCAGTGTTGCAAGCCCCTCTGGTGTCAAGTAAAGGCATCGAGTTGCTTAAGTTGTGTAGCCATTTTATTATTTCTTTTACTTCGCCGACGGTTCCGCTACAATACCGACGAAGGAGGGTGCGCGTTTCTATTTACTAGCAAATCCTTTATTTAATAGTTTTGTTTTATTTTGTTTTTTACTAGTGCATTTATAGTAACTTTTAATGTTAGTGTTTTGGTGTTTTTATTATACCATTTTTAGTTTTTATCCAATTTCAATCCATTATGGCTTAAATTTTCTTAAATCGAATAGACTATTCAACAAAAATTTATAATTATCGATTTTGCTATTATTTGTGGTACAAAACAGCTTCCGAAGGGACAACACTTAAAAATTTTATAATATTTTAACTTTGATCACCTATAACTCAGTCATTTTTTATCCCATCAAAGCCAATTATCCACTATTCGACTCGTAATTTTGAAGCCTTTCAAACAATATATATAGATCACTTTAATCGAACCATCTTTTGCCTCTGGGAAGTATAGTTATAAAATTTTTTTTAATGCATATATCTAACTTTTTGAAAAAAATTTTATTACTGATGGCAACTGGCAACAGAGAGCTGTCCATTTCAGTTGATATTTACTGCCTTTCTGGCAACCATTAATTTTCAGTTGCCGACTGGCAACGCAACTGAAGTTCGGTTGCATTAAATAAAAGACCGAATTATGTTTGTTTTATGTTTTTTCTCTAATAACTATAAAAACTTAAAAAAATATTTTCATATTATTTAAGTTTTGGTATTTTGTTTGTATGTAAATGCATATTTTTGCGCATATTTTTCATTTTAGGTGCATTTGTTAAACGTTAAAATCAATTTTTAGTAGCATGAAAGTCCGAGGCCTGCTAATCACGGTAAAAAATGCATTAGAAACTTTATACATTTTGCTTGTAAAGCACTGTAATGAAAAGCATTTCAAGATTGATGTTTCAAAAATAAATAACACCACTTAGTGGGGTTCACTGCGTAAGAAAATTTGCCCCAAGTATCTCTTAATGTAGTAAAAAGTGTCAAAAAAGTGGCAAGATTTTCAAAAGGTATCACATTTGGGTGCATTTTGTAAAAGTAGCAAACTAGTATCGGATCAGACGAAAAAGTGGCAAATTGCTACTTTAGTAGCACCAACGGTAACGCTGGGCACAAATACTTATTAGTTTTTGATTATAGTTTTAAAGTCTAAAAAAAAAAGGTAAAGCAACATAAGTATTTAAAAATTAGCTTCTCTCAGTGACGATAGTGCTTGGAAGTAATAACGTTCTTGGCAGTAATAACGTTCTTGGAAGTAATAACGTAAGCGAGACCTTAAAATATGTACTGTGATTGTATCCACGAACAATACACACACATACATTATGCATATAAATAGAGTACACCCCAAATTAATAAAAAAAAGTGAAATAGTCTTTTTTTACATACTTAGTTTACGTAATTATAACGCCTAACAAAAGTCTTAACTTAGAACCCATTTAGAGCATCCAAACATTCGTGTTGAGTTTTTACCACCCAAAACTACAAGCATTCTTCAACCTCTAGACCAGGGGATAATTGCCACTTTTAAAAATTATTATATTGTTTTACTCTTATTGTCTGCAATAAAGTAAACTGTTGTTTATTCTATAAACTATAATTCAATGTTTATTTAAATTGAGAAGAACAGAGTGTTTGTTATACTAGACGGTTAATACATACCAAGGTGGATTTATACAGGTGATATTATAAGCACAGCTGTTCTACTTTTTTTCCGCAAATTAAATGCTCGCATGTCAAAATTTGTATACGTTGATATAGGTGCTGAGATGTCAAATGTTATTGCAATGTTGTAGTTGTTTTAGAATCAACACCACCTGATAAAATTAATTCACCTTGGTTAATACAATACTGTCGCAATTATTGAAACAAGAGTTATATCATGGTAGAATAATATAACAGGTAGCCGCATAACTAATACAAATGTACATTTGGGGTACGAAATGTCAAACATTAATGGAGAGGGTATGTGTGTATTTGTAGAACATAAGCAGCAAACATATGTGTGGTATTGTGTGTGCAACGTAGTTATTTCCCATATACACAAGATTTGATAGTTCATACCATAGGGTACATAAAGGCCAAACAGAAACTACAAAAACCTAAGTGTGCTGTCAAAAACCCAAGCCTAAGGATGTATTAGTAGAACATTTTGTATTAATATTGGTTTAAAATAAAAATTTCCCCACAGCACTGAAACCGCACTTGGTTGTAACAAAAAGCATTCTAAACTATTTATATTTTTTATACATGAATTTTTAGAAGTTTATGCAATTATTGTTGTATTAATTAATGAAAATATGAATTTAGAATGCTTTTTAGTACATTCGAGCTCAAAAAATATTGATTTGCTAAACATTTTTTTTGCAATTTTTCTATTTGGTACCAAACATTTTTATCCCAAATAGGAACAAAAATACAGTACTGTTCAATGAAAAAGGGTTGGAAACTTTGATAAATTTCAACACACAAATGTCAACAAAATTAAAAAAATATTTTAAAATTACAGCAAAAAGATATATAAAATTTATATTAAAAGAAATAAAAAAATTAAATAAAACTAAAAAGTGTTTGTGCTTGTAAAAAAAGTTACGATTTAGTGCATTTTCAAGTGCAAAGATAAGTCTCTCAAGTGTGTTGAAATGCAAAAATGGTGTCCTCTAATTTTTGTTGAATTCACAATTATTTTATTGACAGTGCGAGAGCTTGCTATCTATGTTTATCAATGGTTCGTACCATGAAAAACTCAAATAAAAAAACTAATCAGCTGGCGTTCCAGGGCTACCTTGTATATTATTCTACCATGAGTTATATTATATGATGATGCCATATCGGTGTTTTGCTGTTGTAAGTAAGGGTTATCCCCTAACAGATATACATATATAAAAAATACATACATATCCATTTATTTTAAATAAAATTTAAATGAGCAATTGTCTTTAAATGAAACATGGAAACAATTTTTAATTTTTGATTGCATAGCTCTAGTTGCATCTGATGTGTCCAAAATATGACCACATACTCTGAAAGCTGTATGGCCAGATTATATTGGTAGTAATACGGAAGCTGAAATATCTCCATTATGTGCTGAAATTTTAGCAACTGGTCGCAGAATTGGTGGTGAAGGATATGATTCTCTAAACCAGGAGGATTTAGAAGAAATACTCAGAGAAGAGCCATTATCTGACGACGAAATCATTTTATTAACTACTGCAGGTAATGGTGAGGAAAATCATTGTAAAAGTAACTGTGAGGAAAATATTGAACTCCTTACTCAAAAAAATATTGGTAAAATCCTTAAGGCTGTAAGTGATTAACAAAATTAAATTATAAATACGAATCCAGATATGAAAAGAGCATGAAAGCTCCAACGAGAACTAAACGATACTTTTTGAGGATATCAGGAGATGTAGAATCAACTAAACAGAACTGCGCCACAAGGTCTGATAACAAATTAATTCGCAAGACAGGATAATTCTATGAGACTGATCCTTAAAGTGTTCTTTAAAAAATGTACAATTTCATTTGTTTTATTGTTTTTGTAAATGAAATAAATTTTATGTTGACTTTTTCTAAGCGATTTTGTTCGATTTTTCATATATCAATTTCAATTTATGTGTTTTTTTTTTAAATTGAGGAACGCATTAGTAGATTTTATATGACGCCAGTGTATCGTCTTATGTGAATTTGGTTTGTGCGATTTCTTGTGGAACGGATCAATTGCATAAACCGAGGTTCGGGTGTATAGTAAATAATTTTAAATAATTGGGGGACTCACAAGGTAGTCATTAAGTCATATGCTTTAAAATAATAACACGAAAAACTATGACTGCTGTGAGCAACCCCTCATAAGTTAGTGTGCTATTTCAAATTTGTGTCAGCTGATAAAAAAAAGCAAAGAAAAAGGCAAATACTAAAATTGAGTCACAATAAAAAAATGCATGGCACGGATTTAAAAAGAAGTCTTGTATTCTACTTGCTGGCAAAAATTAGTTAAATAGCTGTTTCCTTGTAAAAAGCATCCACCTTCATAAGTGGTAGGCGTGAACAGGAACGCTGATGAGACGGTGTAGCGGCCTTTCGAAATCAGTAGTACTGATCCGTTCTGCTAATCTGATTTGAATATTCCAACACTTCACTCTTAATAAAAAAAATTTCAGTTTACATTAATTCAAAATATTGAACTAGAAAGCCGAAATAATAAAAATTTTTAGGCAATTATAAACAGTTGAAATCAGAATGCCAAGAACAAGTGAAAAAATTTAAATAATAGCCAACTTAATTTTAAATTATTCAACTTGTTAATAAAGTAAATAAAACCCAGCTGAATATCTTTTAAAATCTTCATTTTTAATTAAAGTAAAAACAAATTTCAACCCACACAAAAAGTGAAATTGTTCAAATAAATAAACATAAACGAAACTATGGCAGAATAATATACAAGGTAGCCTCATAACTAATACATTTGAGCTCGGAAATGTCAAACATTAATAGAGACTGAATGTGGGTGTTTGTATATCAGAAGCACCAAACATACGTGTTGTATTGTGTGTGCAACGTAGTTATTTCACATATACACAACATTGATAGTTCGTACCACGAAAAAAAAAATCAGTTGGCGTTCCAGGGCTACCTTGTATATTATTCTACCATGGACGAAACCAGCTCTTGCCGGTGACTGAGCCGACTAATTTTTCACGCCGCTGCTAGGGGTAAAACGATAGTTGGCTGCCAGCCAGCTAAAGTATACAAACAAAATTTTATCACTTGTATATTTTTAAATGTCTCGATTTTTAATTTTTACTTGTTACATAGCTATAAAAATATTATCAAATGTGAAGTTATAAAACAGTGAACAATTTTAGGACATACTTTACTGCATATTACATACATTCATTTATATCAATGGCGGCGGATTGTAAATATTTTCACCGGCTCGACGAAAGAGTTTCGTCCGTTCGGCTCAGGTTTTTACTGTGTAGTTAGGACAAAATAATAAACACAGCACAAAAAGTCTTATTATCTTAGGACTTTTTTGTTTGAAGCACAACAACAATGTTTTCAAACTATCTTAAAATTTTAGCACTTTATGACATTATTACATGATAAGACACCTTGTGAATACCCCAATTGTCACAGAAAATGCGAAAAGCCCAACTAATATTTTAAAGTTTTACAGGAGAAGCATAAAACTGGTTTAAATCAGAACTATATTGACAATTAGTGCAAAATCTTACAACACAAGTAAAAAAGGACCCACAAATTTATATATTTATTGTAAAATTTTTTTACTAATTGAATAAATTTTTCATGTAAACAAGTTATATGATTCTCCTGTAAACTTTTAAAATGTTAGATAGCTCTTTTTGCATTTTCTGTAACGATATATAAGAATTTTACCACTTTTAAGGCTAAGTAGTCTCTGTAGACTCGAAAGTGAAACTAATCCCTTATTCTGAACTTTGTGACAATTGACTTATAACAATTAACAATTTTTATATTTTAAGCAATGTAAAAATTGTAATTTGTTATTATTTTTATTTTGTCACAGAGCTTAGGATACTGGGGTAAATATGTATTATTTTGAAAAATGTAAAATTGGTGCTTTTTAAGATATGGCGATTTTAAATTTAAAGAATCTAAAATTTGTTTTAAATTTTTTTGTGCTCCGCGAAAACTTTAGACAAGATCGTTGTGAAGGGGGATTTATAATCTTTCAAACGGTATGTTGCTGAGATATGTAACTTAAGCACTTTTGGAGATATTGAACATTTTTTAAGTAAGCTCAAATTTATAGATATATATTTTTAGTTTTGATGATGTCATATCTCCACAATCGAAGGAATTAGATATCCAAAATTTGATATCCTTTATTTTAATATACTGAAAAAATTAATTCATGTTTTGTTTTTTTTTTTTTTTTGCTTTTAGCTCTGATTAGGAAAAAGTAAGCTTTAAATTCAGTTATTGTCAACACGTGCATTCAGATTTTAAAGAGGAGTGTATTTTTAATGTGAATATAATCAAAAAATAATCACATAATCTGTCGAGACCACCTTTTAAGAATTCTTCTTGGCTAGCACAACACCTGATTCCGAGAGTTGCCGTAAGATAAAGCAGTCGCGTGACTAGTCTGCGGCAATTATTGTTACTATATCGTTTTGCAGCAACAAGCGGCAATCAAATTTGTAGAAAATGTAACAATCATGTGACTGCAGATTATTTGATTGCGACGATTTCTTTATTGTGCTCCAGTTCAGCACAATAAAAATTGTGTCAGATTGGTGCTTTTGCGGCAATCGTGTGATCCCAGCTTTAATCAAAAAAAAACTTACTTGAAAAGAGTTTTTTTCTTTACAAAACAAATTTTGTTATTACTGTACCTGGTCTAACAAGTTCCTTTTTAATAAAACTACCGTACTAGAGTATTTTCCACCTCTAAGGGGATATGATGTAGCGAAGCACACCAGGTTTTGATTAGTATAAAATTGTTTGATTTGTTTTTTTAATTTCTGTCAAATATTTTTTAATTGAAAAAATCAGAATTTTTTCAAACAATTTAATTTATTCAACATTTTTGCACATAAATTTACAAATTTTTTTGTAGGATCTAAATTGAACAAATTCATATTTGATTCAGGGAATTTGATGTTTGAATTGAAAAATTAATATATTCTGTATAATTTGTTTCATATACAGATACATTTTTGTGTTTTTTTGTGCCGTATTAGAATTAAATTTTTGTAGGTATTGAGTAGATAGTAACAATTCGTCTGGCCCCCATTCAAATTTTAAAATTTAAAATTTTAATTAAAATTTGAAATTTTAATTGTTAAATAAATATATGAGTAATTTGATACCTGTGGGGAAAAAAATTAAAGCGCCCTGTAGGTAAAATGTGGTTAAAAAAATTGTGATGAATTATTATTGAGTTAATGATGAGTGTTAGTGTGAAATTATATTATAGATAATGTTTTGTGTTATATGAATTTCGGATATGGGTGTCTCTGTGGGTGAGTGGTAGCTATGCTAGCCTGTCAGTAGAGAGGTCGTGGGGTTCGATTCCTACCATAGACCCTGGATGTTTTCCGTTGCTTCGTGCGTTGTGGTTGTGTTGAGATAGTGATCTATGAACAATTGATTGAGAATAGACTAGATGGTTCTAATGGGGATTATATTGAGATATTGAGAGATCGCACTAAAGAGGCTGTCAAAAACTTCTGTGTCCATTATAGGTAGAATAAAGAGTGTAGACTATTTGGTGACAATGTCACCAAACTTGTCGACACAAGAGGTGACTTGAAGACAGTTGGCCCCATGGATCCTACAGGGATTTATTTATGGCTATTTTGTAGTGCTTGTGTTTACATTTACTTTGTGCGTGGCTGTGGGTGCGAGGATGTGTGGGGGTAGGGGTATGTGGATGTGTGCGGCTGTGGGTGCGTGGCTGTTTGTTTGTGTGTGTGTGTGTATTTCTTTTTTCTTATCTTTAAATTTGTTAAGAATGTGTGTATGTCGTTTCAAATGTCCGTCTTGTTTATTTCTTGGTTAAGTTCCAATTAATATGGATGCATATTAGTGTTTTCATTCCGGATTTCCCGGGAAAAAATTCCCGGGATCCCGCACATTTTCCGGGGAAAAAATCCAGGGAAATTTGTGCGGGAATTCCCGGGATTTTTTTTTGTAATGTTGTTATGTCAACTTTACTTTGCAAGCACACATTTTTAGTGCTGCTCTTAGAAAAATATGAAAAATAAAATAAAAAATATACACATAATTGAAATTCTTTCGATCAAAACCCATACAGTTCGACTAAATACATAATTTCAATTCTTAACACTACAGCACGAAGCATTAAAATTTGTTTGATTATTTCCAATATATCAGGAAAAATGAGTATGAACCATAGACTTCGAAAGCAAAAGGCTTTTAAGCTACACACAGAAAAATTTCCATGTAAAATCGTCGAAAACCAGGTTAACTTAACATTCTTCGGTAGTGATTTTGCTTCATAGGTGTTTCATGTTAAATCAACATGATTTACAATAATCTTGAAAGAAAATTTTTCCTTTTGAATTAACTATATTTCATGTTGATTTAATGTTCCAGTACAGTTAAATCAAAATGAAGTTGATACTGAAATAATACGAAAAATCATATTGAATCAAAGTTCGAGTTGAAACAACGTGAATTTGATATTGGAACAACACGAAGAATCATGTTGAATCAAATTTATTTCAAGTTGAAACAACGTGAATTTGATATTAGAACAACACGAAGAATCATGTTGAATTATAGCTATATCAAGCTGAAACAACATTTTATTAACTATTTTACTTACGTGATAGTCATCAGAAAACTTTTCGTTGTAGCTGACTGCCCCAGCCAAGATTTGAACTCGTGCCACCTGCATGATAGTCCACGCGCTAACCACTGCAGCCACAACAGCTTCAAACTTTTCTTTACTTATACACTAAATAAATACCATCGTATGTAAAATGCATTTCATTTTAATTCAACATGATTTAAATGATTATTTAACATAAAACTTATTTGAAATTAAAGTTATAGTCATGTCGACTGAAAATGAAACTTAACGTTTATAACAAAATTGGTTTAACGGTGATTTAAGGTTAGATTAATTATTTTCCGTTTAAAATTAATATGAAACAATGGTAGTTTTAAACCAGCAGCAGTAAATATTCGCTGGTAATTCGTTTTTTGTCGTATACATAGACGACACATGTAAGAATAAACCACAACAAGTCACACAACTAAGCAGAACAGAGAATTGTAGCAATGAACAAAGCAAGTAAACACTAACACGCTCAAACGACAAATTATTTCTTGTAAATTTAATATGATTTGCAATCAAAATTGTGTTTGGCTAAGACAAATATGGTGAAATTTTTAATATACCAAAAAAAGTTTATCTAAGTTTGGAAAAAATATCCTCACTTGTAAAGAGCTTTATGCAAATTGGTCTAAAGCTGGATATTTAACTGCTTGAGTTTGAGGGCTTAGATTGTAAGAAGAACTCTGATCATGGGATCGTGGTTGATCCCGAAAATATGATGGTGTTAAGTTCGACCCTTATACAAAGTCAAGAATTTGTGTTTGTCTTTTTCAATTATTACATGCTTTGAAAAATCATTTCTCAATAAAACTAATTACATTTTCGGACCAATTCATTACCTCAGTTCAATTTTGCTTAGCAATATGAATTGCTCATTATTGGCCTATAAAATAAAGCATAAATCATATTTCGCATAAATCTTTTCTGGTTATAAAGCTAGAGCAATTATAAAAAAGTCTCAAATTGGTAAAATTTTTAATTTAGATGGCTACTAGTCAGAAGTTATACAATAAAAAATTTAATTTTCTTATTCAAATTAAAAATCATGCGACACGGCATACCTTCATACATATTTGTTGGAATTACTCTGTAAAGAACTGAAACTATATTTTTTAATTTAATTTTAATGCATTAATACATTTATTTAATAGATCTCATTAACTTATATTTTTTTTGTTCAAATAAATTCAGTTAAATGGTATCGTTTTGTATTGGGCGGGAATTCCCGGGAAATTAAAAATCAATCCCGCTTTCCCTGGAAATGAAAAAGTCCGGGAAAAGAAAAACTCTAATGCATATACATACGTACATATAATAACCGTTTGCTTTTTGTTTATAATATTTTTTTATGTCAAGTATTTATTTTTTGCATCAAGTAATCGCATGATCGTTTGGATTTGTAACTGTGTTGCTTAGTATGACAGATGGTATGAAATGTTTGTTTACGTTAAATATGTATGATTAATCTTGTTGATGTTTTTTGTTTATTCAGGTGGATGTGTTGGAGAATGAGTCATCATCCTAATTTTTGTTTGTAGTGGGGGTTGGTTAGAGGTTGTGTTTACATTAAGAGTCTGTACATGTGGATTGATGTATGTCCATATTAAAATCTTGCTTCAGCTAACTTCCACATTTTTGTTAATAAGTTGAACTCTTCTGCATAATCTTGATTTTACTTGTTTATTTTTTGACAATGCAATTTCAATTTCCCAACATTATGAAATTGTAGTGTGTGTGTGTGTTGTGTGTGTGTACATATAGTTGCGTATGGGTACATCTACATACATACATTTGTATGTGTTGCCCTTAATTTTGTGCTGATCGTGCGAATTCTTGCTGTTGCCATGTATATGAATTTCATCATATTTCTACATGTGGATTGATGTCTGTCCGTGAGAATATATATTTGTGTTTGTGAGATGTTCATACCCAATATGCATTGAAAAATTATTTCTCCAATGTTAGAGAAAAGCTTAATTCTCAAGTTGATTTCTAATGTAATTCTCAACTTAAGTTGAAACATTTTTCTCCTTTTTTGTTTTCAACTTGACATCAATTTGAGATTTAATATTTTATCCAATCTTTGAGAAAAATTTTAAATCTCAAGTGGATATCTAACACTTCTCCACTTGAGACCAAATATTTTTTTTGAACTTGAATACGATTTGTGATAAATTTGAGATTTTTTTCCAATTTTTTTATTCTCGTATGGCAGCGCTGTTTTGTGCAATCGCTTAAGGCCATGTCAGATAAAACTTTTGCTTCGCGTTGCGTTACAGATTCGCTTTGACATCTAAGATGAAATGTACATACTTATACGAAACATGCCACATAAAGCACTTTTAACGCAGCGTGAAGCGAAAAGTTCGGCAACTCTCATCTTTTTGCTTGCTTTGACAATCAGCTGGAATAATTTTCTTTTATTATATTGCCAAACGAAACATATTGCGCGTTTGAATCTGTTTTAATAAGAGGTAAATATGTATGTGGCATTTATTTATTTATAATAAATCGTAAAATAACATAATTGACTTTTATTTTTATAAAAAATATATATATGTATAAATAGCAAAATTATCAACTACTTTTTTGGTAAACGATCAATGCGCGAGCAGAGGGCGAAGCCGATGTAAAATGGTGATCGGCGCCGGCTAAGAACAAATATAGTCGGCGGCGGCTATTAGCCGGCTAAGAGCCGAAAATTTTTCGCCGGCGGCGGCTACCCAAATTTATCGGCTAACGGTCGGCTAACAGAGTATTTCTTGCTTACTTACATACAAGGTATATTTACAACAGGTATACTCGGCCCAATTATAAATAAACTTGCCTTTCTAGACGATTTACTGCCTTATTTATAAAAATAATGTTCATAAGAAATTTTTTTCATATGTTCCAAAACCGAATTAAATATTTTTAAATGCGCATGTTAGTAAATATCCACTTTTTATTATAAAAAATCGGCTTAGCCGCTAGCCGATATTAGCCGCAATAATCGGCGGCGGCTAAGTGATTGTGAAAATCACCGGCGGCGGCTAATAGCCCGCTATTAGCCGACCGGCTTCGTGCTCTGTGCGCGAGTGTTGTCAAAGTTTTCATTGTGTCATACTCATTTTGCTTTACACTTTTCTATCAAAGTTAGAAACGTCACGCAAAGCGACAAAGTTTTATCTGACACGGCCTTTACAGATCTGGTAGCGTTTAAAAAACACATGTTGCAGCTGCATTTATTAATTTATTAGAAATGTGAAAGAAGTGAAAATAGTGAAAAAAGCAAGTGTTAAAAAATATAAATAAATAAAAGTGCATTTAAGTGAAGGAAAGACAATTAAAGGTAAGCAAAGTTTAAATAATTAATATAAAAATGAATAGATCAAAGAAAGTTAAAAGTGAGGTGAGGCAGGTGGTGGCTTTGCTGTCGGAGCGCTCATTTGCCGATGAAACTTTGGCAATGGGACCTTCGACATCAAATGCTTGTGGAAACGTGTCTTTTGAGGAATTTAGAAGTGAGGGCAATTCATCTGAATCGGAAAGCGAAAGTGAAAAGGAGGAAATAGTTGAAAATTTAGGTGAATTGAGGGATGAGCTTGCGTCATGGGTAGTTCAATTTAATATGACAAACGCAGCTGCTAATAGTCTTCTAACAATTTTGAGTACCCACATTTGTGGACTTCCTAAAGACGTGAGGACCTTAAAGTCTACTCCCAAAAGTGCGCCAGTTGAAAAAATGGGGTTAGGTGAATATGTACATTACGGCGTTAAAGACACCTTGACCGATTTTTTGCTAAAAAATTCTTCATTTTCTGGCGAACTAAGCCTGAATATAAATATTGATGGCCTTCCTTTAGCAAAGAGTTCCAATTTGCAAACTTGGCCTATTTTAATAAATGTCAATGGGACGCCAGACGTTATGGTTGTAGGCGCTTATTGTGGTAAAAGTAAACCATTGTGTCCAAATACATATTTAACAAGGTTTGTTAATGACTTATGTGAACTGATTGATGTGGGTTTAATTTTTGAGGAAAAATTGTTTCCTGTCAATTGTCGCATACGGGGTTCTTTAGTTGTCTCAAATGTACCCAGAAAGGAGAATATGTTAATCATAGAATGATTTTTAGAAGTGCGGTACATAATTTCAGAACAGATTCCAACTTTCGCTTAAGAATAGATGCCAACCATCACAAACTGCTAGAGCCACTGGCTATAGAAAAATTACCTATAGATATCGTAAATTCATTTCCTAATGATTATATGCATGTAGTGTGCCTTGGCGTTATGAAATCTTTACTCATTGGTTGGATCAGAAAAATAAATTGCATTTTTTCTTTAAAACCGTCAGAAATTAAATTATTAAATTCAAAACTACTTTTTTTGAGCAACCAAGTGCCAAAAGAATTTGCTAGACATCCTCGAAGCTTAAATGAAATTGAAAGGTTCAAGGCTACAGAATTAACATCGTTTCTTTTATATACAGGCATTTTCGTCCTTGCTGACGTTTTAGATGCTGAACGATATAATCATTTTTTATTGCTCAGTTTGGGAGTTAGAATTCTGTTAGATGAAAATTCTTGTATGTAAAATAACGAATGTGCAACAGTTCTTTTGTCTGAGTTTGTTAAAAATGTATCTCGCCTCTACGATGATACTTTTTTAACTTTTAATTTTCACTGCCTCACGCGCTTAGCAAATGATGCATTTAATTATGGTTGCCTAGAATCCATAAGTGCTTTCAAATTTGAAAACTATTTGTCTAAACTGAAAAGGAAATGTAAAAAAAATCATCAAATTGCAGTTCAGATATATAACAGATTGGTGGAGGATAGCTTAAGATTGCCCAAACCTCCAAATGACAATAAAAATAAAAAAGTTCTTAATAATGGGACAATTAAATCAATTTATACCAATTTGTTTTATTTTTCTACAAAAAGACCTGATAATTTTTATAGTATAAACAATAGAATATTTAAAGTAATGTCTATTTCTAAAAATGAAAGCGATATAGAAATTATAGGAAAGGAAGTTTTGAATTTAAAGGACTTTTTCACTATTCCAATAAAATCATCCAATTTTAATATTAAATTTTGCGACACCTTGCAATTTTCGAATTCACAGTATCAACATTTAGTGGAACTAATATCACAAAAAATAATTATGTTTAGTAATTTCGAATCTAATCAATTTTTATTTATACCCTTCATTCACATGTAGATGGATCTAAACAGTACGTTTTTAACAATAACTGAAGAGTATGTAACCAAAAAAGGTGAGCATAAGTAATTTTATTTATTTTATTAGTATAATTATATTAAATGTCAATTATAATTTTGAATTATTTTTAATTTTTTAGACTGGGATGGGTTGAATCAAAAGATTGACAACTTCCAAAAAAATGTGCTCAAAGGTATAACGCATTAAGCATATTTCTAAAAATAAAAACACAATGCACATTTCCAATATTTTTAGAACATGAAATCACTCAGAAATTACTAAAAAGAGTACTGGAAGAGGTAAAATCGGGGGGAAATAAGACGACCTTAAAGCGAAAGCCAATTTTGCCAAAAACACCATTTCAGCTAGTGTCGGACTTCAGCCTATTCGAAGATAAAATTCAAGCATCTGAAAACAAGTTTAACGACCTGGTAAGTTTGACAAAAATATAAACAAAATTCCAAATACTAAAGTTTAATAATTCATCTACTAGGTTTCCGAACTTATGGCGTTAGTATGTGGCAATTCCATAAAATTTTTAAAAACAGCTTGGCGGAAAATGATAACGGATGAGGTAGCTATCAAATATTCCTGGCAAGGAACTAAGACAAAACAACCTGTACGAGCTCTAAGTGTCACAGCGGCATTAAAACGTAATTATGTTTTTATGTTATGATTGAAATTAATATTAACTAAATCTAATTAATCTTTCCAGAAGCTTACAATCAAAAATTTGCAGCTGCATCTTCGGACAGCGAGTTCGAAAGAACTCTCATATCATTTTTCCAACACGCCAATAACCGCCTTCATAAGAAGATAAATTATGTAAATGGAAAAAAGGAAAATATCTCCCAAATTAATTAATGTTTTTTTATTATTAAAAATACCTTTAATGAATTGTTTTTATCAATTGTTTTTATGATCTTTTTTATGATGTTTTTTTTATTATTACTTAAAAATAACTCAAATGAATTGTTTTTTATGATCTCATTATTTTATGTTTTTTTTATATAATAAATAAGTTACAAAACTAAGTAAAAAACATTGTTTATATCCTAAATTTATATAAATGTGCTTTCTTTAATATGGCAATTCCGTACCATCCATTTGAAACCAATTGGAGAAATTTCTTTGATATCAAGTTGAGAATCACAAATTTCTCAATTTGATAACTAAGAAAATCACCATATTAAAAATGAGCCTTTTAAGTTGAGAAGACTATAATCGGACTATTGAGGTGCATTTGAGAATTAACGTTGCAGATTTGAGAATGGTATTTGATATCAAATGCATCTCAAGTTGATATCAAACAATAATGTTTATTGGGTAGCTTGATGTTTTTTCAATTTGCTAGTGTAAGTATGGGGGGCCTGAGAATGTCTGTCTGTCTGTGGGAATTTCTATATGTCTGAATGTATGAATTTGAGTATGTCCATGATTTGGAGGTATGTTGTTAAGATAGTTTGAATTGTTTTTGTAGGCGACATGAGATGTACATATGAGTATAAAATGTTCTCATGTATGTGACCTTCCCTATTTTTTATATGTTTATGCTAAAATCCGTTTATTTACATCTGTGTTTTATAATACTGTGGACGATAAATTTTTTTTATTTTGTCAAGTTTATCTTTGTTCTATGTATGTTAAATTCAATTTGTTTATATTTAAAGTTTTAAAATGTTTTGTTTCTATTTATTTAAGCATGTCCGTCCATTTTTGACTCAACGTCAGTCGGTTGGTAAACGGTGTGTATATTTTCATTATGTGGTTATGGAAGTGTGAGAGGGGAGGATCAGCTGTGTTAAGTTCTACTGAGTACGCAATCGCATGGGTATGAAATTTGCCAATATGTGTACATACTTATGTACATATCTACAAATTTATTTGATGTATGCATGTAAATACATATAAATAAGTGTTTGCTCTATGTTTGTATTCATTTTTTTCAAGTGAGAACTTTTGTTTTTTTGTTGCAAAATATTCGCATGATCGTTTGGATTTGTAGTTGTGTGTAGCTAATAAATATGCTGATATATTTTATTTGAAATTTGAAATATGTATTTTGTTTGCAGAGGTTTTTTTATGTACAAGTGCATTTCAGTTGTTCAATATTTTGGGACCATAGTATTGATAACCAGAGCTTTTGAATGGGGTTAATGAACTTGTGATGGATATTTTGATTTCTTTATTTTAATGTAACAATTGTAGATAGATGTTAAGGTGACATTATTATTTTATGGGGTTTTGTCTGTCCGACTATTGCTTCGTTGGTGAGACGAAGGTGTCGTTATGGCAACTTCATTTATTTATTTAAGAAACAGTGTTTCGTATTGCTAGACAAAGGAATTTTAATTTCACAATACATAGTATAAATTTTATTATATGTTATGTTTGTGTATGAGTAATACGTCATCACTTTTTTGTAGGTGTGTGTTGGGTTGAGTGTGTGTATGCGATATATGTCTGTTGTGATCGATCTAGTATCTATATAAATTTTGCTGTTTTATAGGTTGTTGTTTATGTATGTATGTATATAAATTTCTTTTTGAGGTTGTACATATTAATGTTTCTTTTAAACTTTTTTTATGTATTCTTAATTCTGCTGACTTGGATATTTTTGTTTATCATTTGAACTGTACAGATAAAGATTGTATAGTCTTGAGCTTGTAGTGGTAGTTGTTGTGCATGTACATCACTATTTTTATCACTTTGTGTGATTGTTTTGCAATGAGCTCTACACGAGGACCAGCAGATAAATTTTTTTTTATTTTAGTATTCGGCGGTTATATTTTTGGGGGCGAAAGGCCAATCAATATACTTATTACATGGTGGTTGTCTTTAATTTGAATGCTTATACCTATACATGGAAGACAGGAACTTTAATTATTTTTATCACTTTCACATCCGATATTTTTAATAATTTTAATAAGTTTATTTGATATACAAAGACGTACATATTTCTTTATATTAAATATTTTAACGAGTAGGAATTTTATAAGTTAACTTTTCTCTTGTCCGCTGGAAAGTAGTAGATGGTATTAATATGCTGTGATCGATAGATAATCTTTGTATTGATGTGTTCTATTGTTTGAGTTTTGTTTTATTTTTCTGAAGCGTGTCATTGAACGTACATATGTATGTATATTACTTAATAATAAATATATTTTCTTATACTGATTTGCTAAACAAGGTTATTTTATTTTTTATTTTTGATGTGCAGAGTAAGGCTGGTTCTTTTAAAACACCAGCGTTTAATAAAACATTCTAAAAATATGAAAGAAGCAAGTGTTTATTATAGAGATTGTGATGATTACATGTTTGAAAAATGTTGATACAAATAAATGTAAAATCTAAGATGAAAGTAATTATTTAGACTTTCTAGTTTAATTATTTGAATTAATGTAAATTCAAATTATTATTATGAATGAGATTCTGTAAAATCTGTTGACTAATTCCATACCGAAACGGAATATACAAATACGTACTATTTTTAAAACTCATATTACTACACATATCCTTGAACATTAAATTTAATTGTAGATATATTTCGGAATATTATTACTCGATATCTTTCTGAATATTATTAAATTACAGGTTGATAAGAAGTCAACTATCAAAATATTCCCATTAGATTCATCTGCTTAATTTAATACCATAATGGGATAGTCTTAATAAAAACATAAGGGCAGAACTTAAAAAAGCAAATATATAGGCCTTTTATAGTATACATGTGCAGATTTCGATTGTATTTAGGAATAAGTGAATATACCAAACTCAAATATTGTTATATAACTGTAAAAGCACATTCCATTTTCTTACAGTTATCATACTAAGTATTCCTTTAATTCAACATTAGACATATGTTCTATATATACATGCATATTTAGAATATTTATAAGAGAATTTTTATATAATAATGTATCTATGCATATTCATATTAAAGAAAATTATAGTGAACGATAAAAACGCATTACTAAACTATATTTTATAGACTAATTTTGATTAATATTATCAAGTCATCAAGTTCGAACACACTAGAAGGTTTTTTATACGATGATGGTTGATATGATGGCGTTGCTAACAAAATAACTGAATTGTCAATGAATTCTTCTTAGTTATATGTACAAGTATCTCCTCGTGTAATCATCTGAATTAGTTTCGTAGAAATGATTACTAATTAGTCATATAGTAAGGATGATCATGAATATGTTGGAAAAGTATGTACTACATTCAAATGTAGTACTATGATGTAACACAGAACTTTACAAATAAATCAAATTATCTAAGTTATTTAGTTGTAAACAACTTGTATGACTATGGTATATGTTATTACCTACCATATTCCATTCTTTATTGGTTGAAGATTCATAAAATTTTTATTTAGATTAGATGATGTAAGGGAAGCTTACATTATTTTGTAAAAATCTTTTATATGTGTGATAAGTAACACCAGAAAAGACCGTATTCTTAATGATAAATATATACTTATTTCATTTCAATTTAATTTTCAAACTATTTTAATCAAAGCAGCAAACAAACGTGTGGTATTGTGTGTGCAACGTAGTTATTTCACATATACACTACATTTGACAGTTCGTACCATTGTATATTATTCTACCATGGTTCAAATATGGTAAACAATTCGTAGTCACCTGATCTCTCGAGTCCAGCTGGTATTAATTCACCTTGATTTGATACCATGAAATTAAACCAAGTATGCACAACTACGCAAGCATATGTGGTTTCATTTCATGGTATCAAATCATGCTGAATTAATACCAGCTGGCCTCGAGAGATCAGGAGACTACGAATTGTTTACCAAATTTGAACCATGGTCGAATAATATACAAGGTAGCCCTGGAACGTCAGCTAATTATTTTTTTATTTGCTTTTTTTATGGTACGAACTGTCAAATGTAGTGTATATGTGAAATAACTACGTTGCACACACAATACTACACGTTTGTTTGCTGCTTCTGTTATACAAACACACACATACCCTCTCTATTAATGTTTGACATTCTCTATCCCAAAATGTACATTAGTATTAGTTATCCGGCTACCTGGTATATGATTCTACCATGATTTGAACTGCCAACTGTGTTACAGACCACCCTAAATTACGACGCAAAGCGTTTTCTGGCTGTCAAAATTTCTCATGCCCATACAAAATGTATGAAACCAACCGAAATAACGCGGCGTCAACGCTTTGCAATTGGAAAATCCAATTTTGACAGCGCGTAAAGAAGTGAAGTTGGCTGCAAAAGTACTGTTGTTTATTTTGTTAATGCCTACATATATACATATTTTGCAAATAAGTAATGTAAATTTAGCTACTTTCAGGTCAATTAAGCGTCTTCATCTCTATTTCTTAATTCTATTTAGAGTTTTTTATTAATTAAAGTGAGTAAACATTACTGTTTCTGGCGCAACGTTAATGCTCTAATTTAGGTTACTCATTTCAGCGTAAAGTTAAGCGTTAAATTACGTTGCGCTTTGCGTCGTAATTTAGGTTGGTCTGTTAAGTGGCTTGGAGACGATCAAATAAACACTTCAATCAATGCATATGTGTAAGTGTCGTGTGCGGAGACATACAAATAAATCCATCAATCACCAATTGTATTGTGACTTCGCAGCATTCGTTTGCAAGAATGTCGTTATCGGATGGTGATTTCTTGTTATTGGCATTTTGTGAAATTTTGTTATTTTAACAAAGTAGATAGGAACTGGGGACATGAGACCAATTAAAATTTTAAAATTTGGGTAATTAAAATTTGAAATTTTGAAATTTTAATTGTTAAATAAACAAATGTGTAATTTGATACCCGTGGTAAAAAAATGAGAGTGCCCTGTAGGCAAAATGTGTATAGTGAAGATTGTGAAAAATTATAGTGTGGGTAATGCTTTTGATGTTATAGAAATTTAGGGTGTTGTTCTAATGGGGTGATATTGAGACATAGGGTAGTGAGTTTGGAGCTTGAAAGTATTGGCTTAGTATAGACAATGTGGTTCTTATGGGGTGATATTGAGACATTGGGTAGTGAGTTTGGAGCTTGAAAGTATTGGCTTAGTATATACAATGTGGTTCTTATGGGGTGATATTGAGACATTGGGTAGTGATTTTGGAGATTGAAAGTATTGGCTTAGTATAGACAATGTGGTTCTAATGGGGTGATATTGAGACATTGGGTAGTGAGTTTGGAGCTTGCAAGTATTGGCTCACTATAGACAATGTGGTTCTTATGGGGTCATATTGAGAGATTGGGTAGTGGTTTAGATTATATGTGGAAATAAAGAGTGTAGACAGGTTTGGTGACAACGTCACCAAACTTGTAGATAAAAAAGTCTACTTGGGTTCCTACGGGGTTTATTGTGTGGCTATTATTATTTTTTTGTTCTTGATAATTTTTTGTCGTGCTTGTGTTTACATTTAAAATGTAGTTGTGTTTATTTAAGCATGTCCGTCCACCAATTGATTGGTGGAGGGTTTGTATATTTTCAGAATGTGGTTATGGAAGTGTTAGAGGGGGGTGTTAACTTCCAATTAATATGTATGCATATACATACGTACATACAATAAGCGTTTGCTTTTTGTTTGTAATATTTTTTTATGTCAAGTGGGGGTATTTTTTTTGCATCACATAATCGCATGATCGTTTGGATTTGTAGCTGTGTTGCTTAGTATGACAGATGGTCTGAAATGTTTGTTTACGTTAAATATGCATGCTTAATCTTGTTGGTGTTTTTGTTTATTCAGGTGGATGTGTTGGAGAATGAGTCATCATCCTAATTTTTGTTTGTTGGTGGGGGTTAGTTAGAGGTTGTGTTTACATTAAGAGTCTGTACATGTGGATTGATGTCTGTCTGTCCATATTAAAATCTTGCTTAATCTTGTCTATTTTTTGACAATGGAATTTGATTTTCATAACATTATGAAATTGTAGTGTCTGTGTGTATGTGAGTGTGCATATAGTTGCGTATGGGTACATCTACATACATGTGTACGTGTTGTCCTTGATTTTGTGCTGATCGTGCGAATTCTTGCTGTTGCTATGTATATGAATTTCATCATATTTCTACATGTGGATTGATGTCTGTCCGTGAGAATATATATTTGTGTATGTGAGATGTTCATAGCTTGATGTTTTTTCAATTTGCTAGTGTAAGTATGGGGGGCCTGAGAATGTCTGTCTGTCTGTGGGAATTTCTATATGTCTGAATGTATGAATTTGAGTATGTCCATGATTTGGAGGTATGTTGTTAAGATAGTTTAAATTGTTTTTGTAGGCGACATGAGATGTACATATGAGTATAAAATGTTCTCATGTATGTGACCTTCCCTATTTTTTATATGTTTATGCTAAAATCCGTTTATTTACATCTGTGTTTTATAATACTGTGGACGATAAATTTTTTTTATTTTGTCAAGTTTATCTTTGTTCTATGTATGTTAAATTCAATTTGTTTATATTTAAAGTTTTAAAATGTTTTGTTTCTATTTATTTAAGCATGTCCGTCCATTTTTGACTCAACGTCAGTCGGTTGGTAAACGGTGTGTATATTTTCATTATGTGGTTATGGAAGTGTGAGAGGGAAGGATCAGCTGTGTTAAGTTCTACTGAGTACGCAATCGCATGGGTATGAAATTTGCCAATATGTGTACATACTTATGTACATATCTACAAATTTATTTGATGTATGCATGTAAATACATATAAATAAGTGTTTGCTCTATGTTTGTATTCATTTTTTTCAAGTGAGAACTTTTGTTTTTTTGTTGCAAAATATTCGCATGATCGTTTGGATTTGTAGTTGTGTGTAGCTAATAAATATGCTGATATATTTTATTTGAAATTTGAAATATGTATTTTGTTTGCAGAGGTTTTTTTATGTACAAGTGCATTTCAGTTGTTCAATATTTTGGGACCATAGTATTGATAACCAGAGCTTTTGAATGGGGTTAATGAACTTGTGATGGATATTTTGATTTCTTTATTTTAATGTAACAATTGTAGATAGATGTTAAGGTGACATTATTATTTTATGGGGTTTTGTCTGTCCGACTATTGCTTCGTTGGTGAGACGAAGGTGTCGTTATGGCAACTTCATTTATTTATTTAAGAAACAGTGTTTCGTATTGCTAGACAAAGGAATTTTAATTTCACAATACATAGTATAAATTTTATTATATGTTATGTTTGTGTATGAGTAATACGTCATCACTTTTTTGTAGGTGTGTGTTGGGTTGAGTGTGTGTATGCGATATATGTCTGTTGTGATCGATCTAGTATCTATATAAATTTTGCTGTTTTATAGGTTGTTGTTTATGTATGTATGTATATAAATTTCTTTTTGAGGTTGTACATATTAATGTTTCTTTTAAACTTTTTTTATGTATTCTTAATTCTGCTGACTTGGATATTTTTGTTTATCATTTGAACTGTACAGATAAAGATTGTATAGTCTTGAGCTTGTAGTGGTAGTTGTTGTGCATGTACATCACTATTTTTATCACTTTGTGTGATTGTTTTGCAATGAGCTCTACACGAGGACCAGCAGATAAATTTTTTTTATTTTAGTATTCGGCGGTTATATTTTTGGGGGCGAAAGGCCAATCAATATACTTATTACATGGTGGTTGTCTTTAATTTGGATGCTTATACCTATACATGGAAGACAGGAACTTTAATTATTTTTATCACTTTCACATCCGATATTTTTAATAATTTTAATAAGTTTATTTGATATACAAAGACGTACATATTTCTTTATATTAAATATTTTAACGAGTAGGAATTTTATAAGTTAACTTTTCTCTTGTCCGCTGGAAAGTAGTAGATGGTATTAATATGCTGTGATCGATAGATAATCTTTGTATTGATGTGTTCTATTGTTTGAGTTTTGTTTTATTTTTCTGAAGCGTGTCATTGAACGTACATATGTATGTATATTACTTAATAATAAATATATTTTCTTATACTGATTTGCTAAACAAGGTTATTTTATTTTTTATTTTTGATGTGCAGAGTAAGGCTGGTTCTTTTAAAACACCAGCGTTTAATAAAACATTCTAAAAATATGAAAGAAGCAAGTGTTTATTATAGAGATTGTGATGATTACATGTTTGAAAAATGTTGATACAAATAAATGTAAAATCTAAGATGAAAGTAATTATTTAGACTTTCTAGTTTAATTATTTGAATTAATGTAAATTCAAATTATTATTATGAATGAGATTCTGTAAAATCTGTTGACTAATTCCATACCGAAACGGAATATACAAATACGTACTATTTTTAAAACTCATATTACTACACATATCCTTGAACATTAAATTTAATTGTAGATATATTTCGGAATATTATTACTCGATATCTTTCTGAATATTATTAAATTACAGGTTGATAAGAAGTCAACTATCAAAATATTCCCATTAGATTCATCTGCTTAATTTAATACCATAATGGGATAGTCTTAATAAAAACATAAGGGCAGAACTTAAAAAAGCAAATATATAGGCCTTTTATAGTATACATGTGCAGATTTCGATTGTATTTAGGAATAAGTGAATATACCAAACTCAAATATTGTTATATAACTGTAAAAGCACATTCCATTTTCTTACAGTTATCATACTAAGTATTCCTTTAATTCAACATTAGACATATGTTCTATATATACATGCATATTTAGAATATTTATAAGAGAATTTTTATATAATAATGTATCTATGCATATTCATATTAAAGAAAATTATAGTGAACGATAAAAACGCATTACTAAACTATATTTTATAGACTAATTTTGATTAATATTATCAAGTCATCAAGTTCGAACACACTAGAAGGTTTTTTATACGATGATGGTTGATATGATGGCGTTGCTAACAAAATAACTGAATTGTCAATGAATTCTTCTTAGTTATATGTACAAGTATCTCCTCGTGTAATCATCTGAATTAGTTTCGTAGAAATGATTACTAATTAGTCATATAGTAAGGATGATCATGAATATGTTGGAAAAGTATGTACTACATTCAAATGTAGTACTATGATGTAACACAGAACTTTACAAATAAATCAAATTATCTAAGTTATTTAGTTGTAAACAACTTGTATGACTATGGTATATGTTATTACCTACCATATTCCATTCTTTATTGGTTGAAGATTCATAAAATTTTTATTTAGATTAGATGATGTAAGGGAAGCTTACATTATTTTGTAAAAATCTTTTATATGTGTGATAAGTAACACCAGAAAAGACCGTATTCTTAATGATAAATATATACTTATTTCATTTCAATTTAATTTTCAAACTATTTTAATCAAAGCAGCAAACAAACGTGTGGTATTGTGTGAGCAACGTAGTTATTTCACATATACACTACATTTGACAGTTCGTACCATTGTATATTATTCTACCATGGTTCAAATATGGTAAACAATTCGTAGTCACCTGATCTCTCGAGTCCAGCTGGTATTAATTCACCTTGATTTGATACCATGAAATTAAACCAAGTATGCACAACTACGCAAGCATATGTGGTTTCATTTCATGGTATCAAATCATGCTGAATTAATACCAGCTGGCCTCGAGAGATCAGGAGACTACGAATTGTTTACCAAATTTGAACCATGGTCGAATAATATACAAGGTAGCCCTGGAACGTCAGCTAATTATTTTTTTATTTGCTTTTTTTATGGTACGAACTGTCAAATGTAGTGTATATGTGAAATAACTACGTTGCACACACAATACTACACGTTTGTTTGCTGCTTCTGTTATACAAACACACACATACCCTCTCTATTAATGTTTGACATTCTCTATCCCAAAATGTACATTAGTATTAGTTATCCGGCTACCTGGTATATGATTCTACCATGATTTGAACTGCCAACTGTGTTACAGACCACCCTAAATTACGACGCAAAGCGTTTTCTGGCTGTCAAAATTTCTCATGCCCATACAAAATGTATGAAACCAACCGAAATAACGCGGCGTCAATGCTTTGCAATTGGAAAATCCAATTTTGACAGCGCGTAAAGAAGTGAAGTTGGCTGCAAAAGTACTGTTGTTTATTTTGTTAATGCCTACATATATACATATTTTGCAAATAAGTAATGTAAATTTAGCTACTTTCAGGTCAATTAAGCGTCTTCATCTCTATTTCTTATTTCTATTTAGAGTTTTTTATTAATTAAAGTGAGTAAACATTACTGTTTCTGGCGCAACGTTAACGCTCTAATTTAGGTTACTCATTTCAGCGTAAAGTTAAGCGTTAAATTACGTTGCGCTTTGCGTCGTAATTTAGGTTGGTCTGTTAAGTGGCTTGGAGACGATCAAATAAACACTTCAACCAATGCATATGTGTGAGTGTCGTGTGCGGAGACATACAAATAAATCCATCAATCACCAATTGTATTGTGACTTCGCAGCATTCGTTTGCAAGAATGTCGTTATCGGATGGTGATTTCTTGTTATTGGCCTTTTGTGAAATTTTGTTATTTTAACAAAGTAGATAGGAACTGGGGACATGAGACCAATTAAAATTTTAAAATTTGGGTAATTAAAATTTGAAATTTTGAAATTTTAATTGTTAAATAAACAAATGTGTAATTTGATACCCGTGGTAAAAAAATGAGAGTGCCCTGTAGGCAAAATGTGTATAGTGAAGATTGTGAAAAATTATAGTGTGGGTAATGCTTTTGATGTTATAGAAATTTAGGGTGTTGTTCTAATGGGGTGATATTGAGACATAGGGTAGTGAGTTTGGAGCTTGAAAGTATTGGCTTAGTATAGACAATGTGGTTCTTATGGGGTGATATTGAGACATTGGGTAGTGAGTTTGGAGCTTGAAAGTATTGGCTTAGTATATACAATGTGGTTCTTATGGGGTGATATTGAGACATTGGGTAGTGATTTTGGAGATTGAAAGTATTGGCTTAGTATAGACAATGTGGTTCTAATGGGGTGATATTGAGACATTGGGTAGTGAGTTTGGAGCTTGCAAGTATTGGCTCACTATAGACAATGTGGTTCTTATGGGGTCATATTGAGAGATTGGGTAGTGGTTTGGATTATATGTGGAAATAAAGAGTGTAGACAGGTTTGGTGACAACGTCATCAAACTTGTAGATAAAAAAGTCTACTTGGGTTCCTACGGGGTTTATTGTGTGGCTATTATTATTTTTTTGTTCTTGATAATTTTTTGTCGTGCTTGTGTTTACATTTAAAATGTAGTTGTGTTTATTTAAGCATGTCCGTCCACCAATTGATTGGTGGAGGGTTTGTATATTTTCAGAATGTGGTTATGGAAGTGTTAGAGGGGGGTGTTAACTTCCAATTAATATGTATGCATATACATACGTACATACAATAAGCGTTTGCTTTTTGTTTGTAATATTTTTTTATGTCAAGTGGGGGTATTTTTTTTGTATCACATAATCGCATGATCGTTTGGATTTGTAGCTGTGTTGCTTAGTATGACAGATGGTCTGAAATGTTTGTTTACGTTAAATATGCATGCTTAATCTTGTTGGTGTTTTTGTTTATTCAGGTGGATGTGTTGGAGAATGAGTCATCATCCTAATTTTTGTTTGTTGGTGGGGGTTAGTTAGAGGTTGTGTTTACATTAAGAGTCTGTACATGTGGATTGATGTCTGTCTGTCCATATTAAAATCTTGCTTAATCTTGTCTATTTTTTGACAATGGAATTTGATTTTCATAACATTATGAAATTGTAGTGTCTGTGTGTATGTGAGTGTGCATATAGTTGCGTATGGGTACATCTACATACATTTGTACGTGTTGTCCTTGATTTTGTGCTGATCGTGCGAATTCTTGCTGTTGCTATGTATATGAATTTCATCATATTTCTACATGTGGATTGATGTCTGTCCGTGAGAATATATATTTGTGTATGTGAGATGTTCATAGCTTGATGTTTTTCAATATGTTAGTGTGAGTATGGGGGTGCGTGAGAATTTCTGTCTGTCTATGGGAATTTCTATATGTCTGAATGTGTGAATTTGAGCCTGTCCATGATTTCGAGGTATGTTGTCAAAATAGTTTGAATTGTTTTTGTAGGCGACATGTGATGTACATATGTTGTATAAAATGTTCTCATGTATGTGACCTTCAATATTTTTTACATGTTTATGCTAAAATGCGTTTGATTACATCTGTGTTTTATAATACTGTGGACGATGTATTTTTTTATTTTGTCAAGCTTATCTTTGTTATATGTATGTTAAATTCAATTTGTTTATATTTAAAGTTTTAAAATGTTTTGTTTCTATTTATTTAAGCATGTCCGTCCATTTTTGACTCAACGTCAGTCGGTTGGTGAACGGTGTGTATATTTTCATTACGTGGTTATGGAAGTGTGAGAGGGGAAGAGGAGCTGTGTTAAGTTCTACTAAATGTTCTGAGTACGCAATCGCATAGGCATGAAATTTGCCAATATGTGTACATACTTATGTACATATCTACAAATTTATTTGATGTATGCATGTAAATACATACAAATAAGTGTTTGCTCTATGTTTGTATTAATTTTTTTCAAGTGAGAACTTTTGTTTTTTTGTTGTAAAATATTCGCATGATCGTTTGGATTTGTAGTTGTGTGTAACTAATAAATATGCTGATATATTTTATTTGAAATTTGAAATATGTATTTTGTTTGCAGAGGTTTTTTTATGTACAAGTGCATTTCAGTTTTAAATATTTTGGGACCATAGTATTGATAACCAGAGTTTTTGAATAGGGTTAATGAACTTGTGATGGATATTTTGATTTCTTTATTTTAATGTAACAATTGTAGATAGATGTTAAGGTGACATTATTATTTTATGGGGTTTTATCTGTCCGACTATTGCTTCGTTGGTGAGACGAAGGTGTCGTTTATTTATTTAAGAAACAGTGTTTCGTATTGCTAGACAAAGGAATTTTAAATTCACAATACATAGTATAAATTTTATTATATGTTATGTTTGTGTATGAGTATTACGTCATCACTTTTTTGTAGGTGTGTGTTGGGTTGAGTGTATGTATGCTATATATGTCTGTTGTGGTCGATCTAGTATCTATATAAATTTTGCTGTTTTATAGGTTGTTGTTTATGTATGTATGTATGTATATAAATTTCTTTTTGAGGTTGTACATATTAATGTTTCTTTTAAACTTTTTTTATGTATTCTTAATTCTGCTGACTTGGATATTTTTGTTTATCATTTGAACTGTACAGATAAAGATTCTATAGTCTTGAGCTTGTAGTGGTAGTTGTTGTGCATGTACATCACTATTTTTTATCACTTTGTGTGATTGTTTTGCAATGAGCTCTACACGAGGACCAGCAGATAAATTTTTTTTTATTTTAGTATTCGGCGGTTATATTTTTGGGGGCGAAAGGCCAATCAATATACTTATTACATGGTGGTTGTTCTTTAATTTGAATGCTTATATCTATACATGGAAGACAGGAACTTTAATTATTTCTATCACTTTCACATCCGATATTTTTAATAATTTTAATAAGTTTATTTGATATACAAAGACGTACATATTTCTTTATATTAAATATTTTAACAAGTAGGAATTTTATAAGTTAACTTTTCTCTTGTCCGCTGGAAAGTAGTAGATGGTATTAATATGCTGTGATCGATAGATAATCTTTGTATTGATGTGTTCTATTGTTTGAGTTTTGTTTTATTTTTCTGAAGCGTGTCATTGAACGTACATATGTATGTATATTACTTAATAATAAATATATTTTCTTATACTGATTTGCTAAACAAGGTTATTTAATTTTTTATTTTTGTTGTGCAGAGTAAAGCTTGTTTTAAAACACCAGCGTTTAATAAAACATTCTAAAAATATGAAAGAAGCAAGTGTTTATTATAGAGATTGTGATGATTACATGTTTGAAAAATGTTGATACAAATAAATGTAAAATCTAAGATGAAAGTAATTATTTAGACTTTCTAGTTTAATTATTTGAATTAATGTAAATTCAAATTATTATTATGAATGAGATTCTGTAAAATCTGTTGACTAATTCCATACCGAAACGGAATATACAAATACGTACTATTTTTAAAACTCATATTACTACACATATCCTTGAAAATTAAATTTAATTGTAGATATATTTCAGAATATTATTACTCGATATCTTTCTGAATATTATTAAATTACAGGTTGATAAGAAGTCAACTATCAAAATATTCCCATTAGATTCATCTGCTTAATTCAATACCATAATGGGATAGTCTTAATAAAAACATAACGGCAGAACTTAAAAAAGCAAATATATAGGCCTTTTATAGTATACATGTGCAGATTTCGATTGTATTTAGGAATCAGTAAATATACCAAACTCAAATATTGTTATATAACTGTAAAAGCACATTCCATTTTCTTACAGTTATCATACTAAGTATTCCTTTAATTCAACATTAGACATGCATATTTAGAATATTTATAAGAGAATTTTTATATAATAATGTATCTATGCATATTCCTATTAAAGAAAGTTATAGTGAACGATAAAAACGCATTACTAAACTATATTTTATAGACTAATTTTGATTTATATTATCAAGTCATCAAGTTCGAACACACTAGAAGGTTGAAGATTCATAAAATTTTTATTTAGATTAGATGATGTAAGGGAAGCTTACATCATTTACAAAGATTTTTATATATATTAGATTAGACCCAGTTTTATTTTACTTGTAGATTTATTTTACTTGTAGATTTGTAACTTGTACTTTTTGAGAAACGGGCCCCAGGTCTGGGAATATTATATTTGTTAGATTATTTTGTAAAAATCTTTTATATATGTGATAAGTAACACCAGAAAATACCGTATTCTTAATGATAAATATATACTTATTTCATTTCAATTTAATTTTCAAACTATTTTAATCAAAGCAGCAAACAAACGTGTGGTATTGTGTGTGCAACGTAGTTATTTCACATATACACTACATTTGACAGTTCGTACCATTGTATATTATTCTACCATGGTTCAAATATGGTAAACAATTCGTAGTCACCTGATCTCTCGAGGCCAGCTGGTATTAATTCACCTTGATTTGATACCATGAAATGAAACCAAGTATGCACAACTACGCAAGCATATGTGGTTTCATTTCATGGTATCAAATCAAGTTGAATTAATACCAGCTGGCCTCGAGAGATCAGGAGACTACGAATTGTTTACCAAATTTGAACCATGGTCGAATAATATACAAGGTAGCCCTGGAACGTCAGCTAATTATTTTTTTATTTGCTTTTTTCATGTTACGAACTGTCAAATGTAGTGTTAATGTGAAATAACTACGTTGCACACACAATACTACACGTTTGTTTGATGCTGCTGTTATACAAACACACACATACCCTCTATATTAATGTTTGACATTCTCTATCCCAAAATGTACATTAGTATTAGTTATCCGGCTACCTGGTACATGATTCTACCATGATTTGAACTGCCAACTGTGTTAAGTTAAGTGGCTGTGTTAAGAGACGATCAAATAAACACTGCAATCAATGCATATGTGTGAGTGTCGTGTGCGGAGACATACAAATTAATCCATCAATCACCAATTGTATTGTGACTTCGCAGCATTCGCTTGCAAGAATGTCGTTATCGG
Organism: Panzeria rudis; assembly: GCA_956483635.1. Lineage (NCBI taxonomy): Eukaryota > Metazoa > Arthropoda > Insecta > Diptera > Tachinidae > Panzeria > Panzeria rudis. The sequence goes on along the minus strand of OY101449.1, from coordinate 88,032,101 downwards.
ATGGTGATTTCTTGTTATTGGTATTTTGTGAAATTTTGTTATTTTAACAAAGTAGATAGGAACTGGGGACATGAGACCAATTAAAATTTTAAAATTTGGGTAATTAAAATTTGAAATTTTAATTGTTAAATAAACAAATGTGTAATTTGATACTCGTGGTAAAAAATGAGAGTGCCCTGTAGGCAAAATGTGTATAGTGAAGATTGTGAAAAAATATAGTGTGGGTAATGCTTTTGATGTTATAGAAATTTAGGCTGTTGTTCTAATGGGGTGATATTGAGACATAGGGTAGTGAGTTTGGAGCTTGAAAGTATTGGCTTAGTATAGACAATGTGGTTCTTATGGGGTGATATTGAGACATTGGGTAGTGAGTTTGGAGCTTGAAAGTATTGGCTTAGTATATACAATGTGGTTCTTATGGGGTGATATTGAGACATTGGGTAGTGAGTTTGGAGATTGAAAGTATTGGCTTAGTATAGACAATGTGGTTCTAATGGGGTGATATTGAGACATTGGGTAGTGAGTTTGGAGCTTGCAAGTATTGGCTCACTATAGACAATGTGGTTCTTATGGGGTCATATTGAGAGATTGGGTAGTGGTTTAGATTATATGTGGAAATAAAGAGTGTAGACAGGTTTGGTGACAACGTCACCAAACTTGTAGATAAAAAAGACGACTTGGGTTTATTGTGGGGCTATTATTATTTTTTTGTTCTTGATAATTTTTTGTCGTGCTTGTGTTTACATTTAAAATGTAGTTGTGTTTATTTAAGCATGTCCGTCTACCAATTGATTGGTGGAGGGTTTTCAGAATGTGGTTATGGAAGTGTTAGAGGGGGGTGTTAACTTCCAATTAATATGTATGCATATACATACGTACATACAATAAGCGTTTGCTTTTTGTTTGTAATATTTTTTTATGTCAAGTGGGGGTATTTTTTTTGCATCACATAATCGCATGATCGTTTGGATTTGTAGCTGTGTTGCTTAGTATGACAGATGGTCTGAAATGTTTGTTTACGTTAAATATGCATGCTTAATCTTGTTGGTGTTTTTGTTTATTCAGGTGGATGTGTTGGAGAATGAGTCATCATCCTAATTTTTGTTTGTTGGTGGGGGTTAGTTAGAGGTTGTGTTTACCTTAAGAGTCTGTACATGTGGATTGATGTCTGTCTGTCCATATTAAAATCTTGCTTAATCTTGTCTATTTTTTGACAATGGAATTTGATTTTCATAACATTATGAAATTGTAGTGTGTGTGTGTATGTGTGTGTGCATATAGTTGCGTATGGGTACATCTACATACATTTGTACGTGTTGTCCTTGATTTAGTGCTGATCGTGCGAATTCTTGCTGTTGCTATGTATATGAATTTCATCATATTTCTACATGTGGATTGATGTCTGTCCGTGAGAATATATATTTGTGTATGTGAGATGTTCATAGCTTGATGTTTTTCAATTTGTTAGTGTGAGTATGGGGGGGGGCGTGAAAATTTCTGTCTGTCTATGGGAATTTCTATATGTCTGAATGTGTGAATTTGTGCCTGTCCATGATTTCGAGGTATGTTGTTAAAATAGTTTGAATTGTTTTTGTAGGCGACATTCTTAATTCTGCTGACTTGGATATTTTTGTTTATCATTTGAACTGTACAGATAAAGATTGTATAGTCTTGAGCTTGTACTGGTAGTTGTTGTGCATGTACATGACAATTTTGTATCACTTTGTGTGATTGTTTTGCAATGAGCTCTACACGAGGACCAGAAGATAAATTTTTTTTTAGGGGGAAGTCATGGAAGGTTTTCATGACTCAGGAAATTTATTTTAGTATTCGGCGGTTATATTTTTGGGGGCGAAAGGCCAATCAATATCTTATTACATGGTGGTTGTTCTTTAATTTTTAAATGCTTATACGTATACATGGAAGACAGGAACATTAATTATTTCTATTACTTTCACATCCGATATTTTTAATAATTTTAATAAGTTTATTTGATATACAAAGACGTACATATTTCTTTATATTAAATATATTAACAAGTAGGAATTTTATAAGTTAACTTTTCTCTTGACCGCTGGAAAGTAGTAGATGGTATTAATATGCTGTGATCGATGGATAATCTTTGTATTGATGTGTTCTATTGTTTGAGTTTTGTTTTATTTTTCTGAAGCGTGTCATTGAACGTACATATGTATGTATATTACTTAATAATACATACATTTTCTTATACTGATTTGCTAAACAATGTTATTTTATTTTTGATGTGCAGAGTAAAGCTGGTTGTTTTAAAACACCAGCGTTTAATAAAACATTCTAAAAATATGAAAGAAGCAAGTGTTTATTATAGAGATTGTGATGATTACATGTTTGAAAAATGTTGATACAAATAAATGTAAAATCTAAGATGAAAGTAATTATTTAGACTTTCTAGTTTAATTATTTGAATTAATGTAAATTCAAATTATTATTATGAATGAGATTCTGTAAAATCTGTTGACTAATTCCATACCGAAACGGAATATACAAATACGTACTATTTTTAAAACTCATATTACTACACATATCCTTGAAAATTAAATTTAATTGTAGATATATTTCGGAATATTATTACTCGATATCTTTCTGAATATTATTAAATTACAGGTTGATAAGAAGTCAACTATCAAAATATTCCCATTAGATTCATCTGCTTAATGCAATACCATAAGGGGATAGTCTTAATAAAAACATAAGGGCAGAACTTAAAAAAGCAAATATATAGGCCTTTTATAGTATACATGTGCAGATTTCGATTGTATTTAGGAATAAGTGAATATACCAAACTCAAATATTGTTATATAACTGTAAAAGCACATTCCATTTTCTTACAGTTATCATGCTAAGTATTCCTTTAATTCAACATTAGACATATGTTCTATATATACATGCATATTTAGAATACTTATAAGAGAATTTTTATATAATAATGTATCTATGCATATTCATATTCTTAAAATTATAGTGAACGATAAAAACGCATTGCTAAACTATATTTTATAGACTAATTTTGATTTATATTATCAAGTCATCAAGTTCGAACACACTAGAAGGTTTTTTATACGATGATGGTTGATATGATGGCGTTGCTAACCAAATAACTGAATTGTCAATGAATTCTACTTAATTATATGTACAAGTATCTCCTCGTGTAATCATCTGAATTAGTTTCGTAGAAATGATTACTAATTAGTCATATAGTAAGGATGATCATGAATATGTTGGAAAAGTATGTACTACATTCAAATGTAGTACTATGATGTAACACAGAACTTTACAAATAAATCAAATTATCTAAGTTATTTAGTTGTAAACAACTTGTATGACTATGGTATATGTTATTACCTACCATATTCCATTCTTTATTGGTTGAAGATTCATACAATTTTCATTTAGATTAGATGATGTAAGGGAAGCTTACATCATTTACAAAGATTTGGATACATATTAGATTAGACCCATAGAAATTTAATAATTTAATTGTTATTGGATTAGACTTAAAATACCATCAAGATAATTTTTTCTCATTTGAAGAGTTGAGGGTAATTGAATAGGTTAAGGAAGAATATTAGTTTCAATATCCGCCATCGATTATTATTAGATAAAAATTCATTTTAGCAAAAATTTCCTATTAAAGAATTCCGTCGGAAAAAAATTTTGAAATGGTGTGTGTGAATGAAAGAATATAGCTAAAAGGTTGTGTGCTTTAGCGGCTGTCTGTGCATACGCGACTTGCTGATAGCAGAGAAAACAATATTTGTTGGATCAAAATAATTCTTGTCTTGTTTTTTGCTTACTTGCAAATTTTTCTGTTTATGAGTTTAACTGTATTGTTAAATCCTGCATAATCTTGATTTGATTTGCTTATTTCTTGACAAGGGAATTTGAATTTCACAACATTATGAAATTATATTATATTTCTTTCTTTCGGAAGTTATTATTTGGCTTAAGTTCACAATAATTGAATTAATGTAAATTCAAATTATTTTTAAGAGTGGAATATTAGAATATCTAATCAGACTAGAAGAACGGATTAGTACTACTAAATTCGACAGCCGCTACGCTGTCATCATCAGCGTCCTTTGTTCGCTTTTACCACGTTTGATCGTGGACACTAATATTAATGAAACATCAGCTATTTAACCAAATTTTATGAGGAAATAGAATATGAGTCCTATTCCTTTTATTAATATGGTGAGCCGAACAAATTTCACCTTCTGATTGTTTATTCCAATTTCCAACTCTTATTTTTATGGGTTTTTGCTTGTACGTAAGCGCCGCCTACGATAAATCAAGCTATTGTTGTTGTACATGTTTTTAAACAGGTTTTTATATATGTGTCATAATTTGCATTCTGATTTTTCAGTTGTAAATTAGACCGCAGAAACCACACATGTATTCAATTTTTTTTGCGGGTGCCGTCGCAAATTTTAATATTTGTACGTAATTATTTTTTGAACTGAAAATGTGTATAAGTCGGAAGTTATTATTATTTGGCTTAAGTTCACAATAATTGAATTAATGTAAATTCAAATTATTTTTAAGAGTGGAATATTGGAATATCTAATCAGACTAGCAGAATGGATTAGTACAACTAATATCGACAGCCGCTACGCTGTCATCATCAGCGTCCTTTGTTCGCTTTTACCACGTTTGATCGTGGATACTAGTATTAATGAAACATCAGCTATTTAACGAAATTTTATGAGGAAATAGAATATGAGTCCTATTCCTTTTATTAATATGGTGAGCCGAACAAATTTCATCTTCTGATTCTTTATTCCAATTTCCAACTCTTATTTTTATTGGTTTTTGCAGAGTCAAATAAAGTTGGATAATCTGATAAGTTATTCATAAAATTTTTAACTCAAAAATTTCTTTAATTTTCGTAATTATCCTTTAGAAAAATAATACAAGACAGTGAATATTTGATTTTAATAATACTATGTTATTTATTAAATTTAATTGTGATGGATGAATAATAAGATTCCATTAAATTTTCTAATATAGCTTTCCGTAGAAAGTATATCGAGCACCTACATGTATCAGATCCTTCCTCACAATTCGGATTATACCAGGGACAGCATTTAAAATGTCCCTCTGTGTTGTCCTCATCTTCCATAACATCAAATTCAGAATGATCCAGCATATTTTATAAAAAATATGATCATTTCCCAATGATCGTATAGTCTAAAGTTATCAAAATCCGATATAAATTTATTAAGACTCCTTCTTATTTGACTCATTTTTGTTAATATTCCGTATTAATTTTTTCCTAAATATTTAGATAAAAAGTGAATAAAATTCAATATTATTTTTTCCTCCTCTTATATCCTTCTCCATTTTCCTATAATCCTTCTAGAATAGAGGGTATAGAATATACATATTTCTCTTTCCAACTCATTTTCAAAGAGACTATTAAAAAATTAAATGAAGGAACATTCATATTAATATTCCTATATACCTATTTCTATCTCTCTAGCACTATTTCTCCACATATACATACATATTAACCTTCTCGCAATAAATATTTTCGGTTAGGCTTATTGGACTCATCATCACTACTTTCAAGATCAATTTCAAATAAAGATTCAAAGTGACAAGATCTATTTAAAAATGAGCTCCTCAAAAAATTTAATAACAAAATTTAATTCTCTAAACAACAAAAGCTTAATTCATATAAAGGATCTAGATGTAGCTGCTAAATATCCTGTTCAAAATATTACACGGGTTACAACAAAATATGGCCTAGCACCAAGAGTTGAGATGGAAAAAAATATAATGTTTCTACCTAAAAGATATAATACTCTGATAGATGATGAAATTTAACATCTCTCGAGTGGAATATTTCAACTACACAGAGATTGTCGAATTTTTGATTCAAAATGCTCAATATCCCATTTGGGAATAAAGAAAATAAAAAATTAATTCTGTATTGTAAATTATAAATAAATAAATAAAAATGCATTAAAGAGTTTTGTGAAATATATATATATATATATATATATATATATATATATATATATATATATATATATATATATATATATATATATATATATATATATATATATATATATATATATATATATATATATATATATATATATATATATATATATATATATATATATATATATATATATATATATATATATATATATATATATATATATATATATATATATATATATATATATATATATATATATATATATATATATATATATATATATATATATATATATATATATATATATATATATATATATATATATATATACAATTGTGTTTTTTATTTAATATTTTCAGTTATTTCATAAAGAAACTTAAGACATTAATGACCACAGGTAAATGTATTAAAGTTCTGATGTTGATTATAGTTGTATTTTATATTTGTGCCCAGATATTTGAGTGCTTCTGAAGGAGGTTGTAAGTTTCCAAAACCATCGAAATATTCTTTTTCATTGATGTTTTTATAATATGCTACCCAATGTGTACCAGGTCCTGTTGATATATCCAAATTGATTATGCCACCATAACCCTTTTTATATGGTTTTAGGTAAAGTCCTTTCCCAACAGCTATAGATTCCATCGCTTTATTATGTCGAATTGCTTCATCAAGCTGATTTTTTGCATTCTTTGTCGCATTTACAGCCTTAGCTATAGCAGCACCTCCAGTGGTTAGACTTCCAATTGCACCCAGTGCAGTCAAAATCGGCATTAGAGGTAAAAAACCACAAATTTTTGGTACATTTATTATGCGAGGTATTATAACTTGGGATTTTCTGCCTTTTAATGTTTTGTTGATCGTTTTACGTGCTATTCTAATAGCATTGTTAATGTCTAAAGGCTTTTTCTCCTTTAGTATTTTTGTTGCAGCTCTAATTGATGAACTGAACAATTTTTTACCATTTAATTTAGGTTTCTTAACATATTTCTTTTTCTCCACACCCATACCAAATTTTGTTTTGGTTTTCATAGCGTTAGTAACCATATATGCAAATGATTTTTCTGCAAGACTGCTATCTTTTGATAAAACTCGATCCCAAGCTGAATTTTCAAGAATTTTATCAGCTTGATGTCTTATATTTAAATCTTTATTTTTAGAATAAGCTATGTCGTGATTTTTGCAGGCAGAGTCCAATAAATTGATTCCTTTATCACCTCGTTTAAACGTTTTTGTAGTTTAGTTCCAGGTCCACAGTATTGATATCCAGGAAGATGAAGTTCAACAGGAAGAGAGTTTATTATTTTATCTAGTAAACCTGCTCCAACGAAGGTGTTTTTATGACTAAATGACTGTTGATAATGTATAACCATCTTATTTATTTATTTTTTCTATAATAAAAGGTAACAAACATGAATTGCATTTAGTTATAAAAATGCACTTAGTAAAACAACATAAAAATATTTTAGTTCGAAACATTGATGATTCATCGAACATTAGTTCAAAAATAAAACATAGTTCACTCTTACCAAATTCTATTCGTGCTCTAATAGTGGGACCATCAAATTGTGGAAAGACTAATGTTATGATTGGCTTACTAGAAAGTCCTAATAGACTAAAGTTTGAAAACATCTATTTATACTCAAAATCTCTATATCAACTGAAATATGAATGCTTGAAGAGATTAATTACACCTATCAAAGGAGTGGGATATTACACATTCACCGAAAATGAATCAGTTATTCCTCCTGACAAAGCTAAAACTAATTCAATTATGATATTTGATGATGTTGCATGTGAGAAGCAGAATAATAGACGAGCTTATTTTTGTATGGGACGACATAGGGATGTTGATTCATTCTACTTGTGCCAAACTTATACCAGAATTCCCAAGCATTTAATAAGAGACAATGCGAATATGATTATAATGTTTAAACAAGATGAGACAAATATGAAACATGTTTATAGAGATCATGTTGCCAGCGATATGTGTTATGCAAAGTTTCATGAAATTTGTCGATTGTGCTGGAAGGATAAATATGGATTTTTGATGATAAGCAAAGATAATGAATTAAACAATTGGCGCTACAGAAAATTATTCGATTATTTCATAACAATATAAATTGCTCTACATAAAAGAAAAACTTTAGTATATAATCTGGCTTTAACCATAATACATCTACATAGCTCTTGAAATATCAACTATACATGATCTAATTATCTACCTAATAAGCTGATCTGATCTGATACCTAATAAGCTGATCTGATACCTAATAAGCTGATCTGATACCTAATAAGCTGATCTGATAACCTGATCAGATACCTAATAAGCTGATCTGATAACCTGATCAGATACCCAATAAGCTGATCTGATACCTAATAACCTGATCTGATAACCTGATCAGGTACCCAATAAGCTGATCTGATACCTAATAAGCTGATCTGATAACCTGATCAGATACCTAATAAGCTGATCTGATACCTAATAAGCTGATCTGATACCTAATAAGGTGATCTGATAACCTGATCAGATACCTAATAACCTGCTCTGATAGCTGGAAAATGGATGAAAAAATTTTAAGAGTTGTTTGCGACAAGAAATGTCTTGAAGAAAAAGCTTCGTAGTATAAAAACGGGTGAAATAGACACACGTCAACAACTAAAAGATACATTTAAACCTATAACAGATCCTTTAAACAAATTTATAAATAATTCTAATAATATCAATGGAATTATCAAAAAAGAAAAGAATGAGATGAAAAGAGAAATTGAATATAATAACAGTTCCAATCATCTTAAGAAACCATCAATTTAGTTGGAGACAAGTACACCAAAGAAACTTGTAGAAGAATCAATATTTGATACCAGCAATTCACTTGCTGATATTAATGGTGAAAGTACTATTGGTAATGATAATGATGATGATGACGATTTTTACTCTCAAAATTCAAATGTTGAAGAGAGTTACACTGACTTATCTGTTTGGAAGGAAGCAATGAATTAGATACTAATACCATATTTACACCACGCAACTTTGTTGCATGCAACTCTATTTTTGCAGTGAGAAAGACAGAGAAGAAATACAATATGTATACATTTCTATTTCAACATTCTCACTTAAAATGAAAATTGCATGCAACAAAGTTGCATAGTGTAAATATGGTATAACTGTGGTCCACATAAAGATTTTAATAATGAATGGAAATTTGGTGATAGTAAGCTCAAATTAAATGAAAACAAAATACATGTTGGTAGTCAGATATGGGCTCTAACACCAGGACTATTTTCTGTAATGTTTCATAAAATACCAAAAAACTATGATAAATATGAACTAGAACTCTACAAAAAAATTTTAATTAATACAAATGCGTACAGAAGAGACTATAAACCTGATGGACAAATCAAGGGAACGAAAGCCTATAAATATAAACATCTTATTAAAAAGATGTTTAAAGAGAAAAACCAAAAGACTATCAAAATCAATACCAAATAAGACAATATCGAATTATAAAGGTGATGGATTGATGCAGTTTAACCCTCATAAGCCAAACTATATATACTGGGATGATCAAAATGAGATGGTAGATCGACTACGACTACTGGTATCATCACAAGCTGCAGGTCATACTAATCATAATAACGAAATGGTATCAATTATTGAAGAACTTCGCGAAGCTAATATAATAGAATAATCTATATAAAGTATATCTGTTGATAAGTTTGGACATTATCTAAACGATACAAGCAATATAATTTCATTGAAAAAGCCCCTAAAATGTTGGAGTTCTTTATGGATACGAACAACAACATCGATGTCCAAAACAAAAGAATCAAAAATGTGGCAAAAGCTGTGGAAGAAAACGATGTTATCAATAAATTGTTTCTGCAAACTCAAATCGAAGAAATAGAACACAAGCTATTAAAATACTTTAAGGAAGATAACAACAATATTCATGATACTCTAAGAACTCAAATCGAAATGCTACAACATGCAATAATATTACAGTTGGAAGAGAATAAGAAAATGCAAGAAACTATTCCAAAATCAAACAATTTTTGGAAGACGGATATCTACAAAAATTTGTTGAAAGTATACAAAATAGCTAAAAGTGTATCAAATAGATCACAACACATCGAAAATAAGTCTTAATACTAAAAAATGACTTCAAAAAGAATTTTAGTAAATGAACTCCATAAACAAGCTCGAAAATCTTTTTTACGTCTTAGAGTTGTGATGAAAGGAATAGATGATCTTTGGCAAGCTGATTTAGTTGAAATGGGAAATTATTCTATGGACAATAAAAATTATAGATTTTTGTTAACTGTAATTGACACATTCTCCAAATTTGCATGGACAGTACCACTTAAAACAAAAACTGCACTTGAAACAACCCAAGCCATGTCAGATATTTTTCAATTGGGACAAGTACCAAAAAACCTACAAACAGATGATGGTAAAGAATTTTTCAATAAACAGTTTGGAAAATTGATGGATAAGTACAACATTAATCACTATTCAACGTATAGCAGAATGAAAGCATCAATAGTAGAACGATTTAATAGAACATTAAAAGGGATGATGTGGAAAGAATTTAGTTTTAATGGTACATACAATTCGCTTGATATCTACAAAGATCTATTAGAAGCATATAACAGAAAAGTTCATCATACCATTAAAATGGCTCCAATTAAAGTCAACCCTTTAAATGAGAAAAAATTATTGAATACAGTATAAGGTCATTTGAAAATGTATAAAATATCGAAATTTAATGTTGGTGATCATGTGCGCATAAGCAAATATAAGCATATTTTTGAAAAAGGTTATACTCCAAATTGGACAACAGAAATTTTCACGATTAAATCTATTCAAAATATCCCACATATCCCACAACATACATATTAGAAGATTATCGTGAAAATCCTATTAAAGGTGGATTTTATGATGAAGAACTTTTAAAAACAAGATTTCCTAATACATATCTAGTTAAAAAGATTATTAAAACCAGAGGAGCCAAAGCATTTGTTAAATGGTTAGGATTTAGTAACGATCACAATTCATGGATAAGTAAAGATGAAATATTATAGTTGAAACATTATCAGCAATTATTATACATACATACTTAGTACTTAAGATTATAATGTAAATTTAAAATAAAAAGGACGAGATAAATCCTTTTTATAAACAATTTTGTGTTGAACTTATTTATTCGTAATCAGACAGTCGTAATGTCAATAACACTTGCTCTAAGCTCCAACTCATTAGAGTTATCTGCTAATTACTTCCCACCTATTGATTTAAATGGGGCATATGAGTGTGCTCTAACTGATTTTCATTCATATATTAGCATCCCAAATGTTGATGTATACAACAATTTGTTTCATATAGGTGAAAATGCGTTTGAAATACTAATTGGATCTTATGAATTGAATGATATAGTTGATTATATAGAGGAACAATATAAACGCTACAATCCAGAAAATATAATTTTTATAGAAGCCAATAACAATACAATGCAAGTTAAAGTCAACAGCTCTAAGGATGCAATATATTTGAATAAAGAAAATACAATTGGAAAACTCTTGGGATTCAATAGTAAAATTCTAACTCCAAACGTAGATCAATATTCTGATCTTCCAGTTAATATTTCCAAGGTGAATCTGTTGCGAATTGAAAGTAGTATCACTGTTAATACATATATGAATAATTCCAAGGCGCATACACTACATGAATTTCCGATTAATGTGCCTCCAGGGTATAAAATAGATGAGATACCTCGAAATCTTATCTATTTACCGGTGAACTCCAGAGAGATAAGTTCACTAGCTCTACGAGTAGTTGATCAGCACGGTGATTTAATTAATTTCCGAGGAGAGGAAATAACAATACGAATGCATTTAAGACCAACTAAATAATGCTATATCACAGTATATCACAGAATATAGCAACAACAACAACAACACCATCAGCATACGAACCTAGAATATTATTACGACCTAAACCACAATTAAAGAGGTCAATTCATCAAAAAACTCTAACGAAAGCAAATAAAAATTTTCTCAAGTTATTGAATTTTAAATTGAAGGCAAAATGAGTTCAATAATAAATGTCTTAGATAAACCCTTATCTGATGAAAATATAATCAAAAAGGACTATCATACATACGTGCCATACCTACAATCTTACAACAATAATGGATATTTTAATTTTTATGTTCCCTTAAAAATGCTTTTGGGTTTCGCTGAAGACTACAACAAAGTCATACTAAATGGAAAACATGAATTGATACCCTTGCGTAATACGAACGATGAAGATCTTGTACACTCGAGCGTTTCCACAGAAAAAGCAAAACTTTCAATTTCACTCATCTCATGGAGAATTCCACATGTACAATTATCTGATTTTAGCAAGTTGAATATGATAAAAATTATTAACAATGGTGCTTCAATACCAATAGCATTGTCACCAAATAGTCTACACTCTTTATTCTACCTATAATGGACAGAGAAGTTTTTGACAACCTCTCTAGTGCGATCTCCAATGTCTCAATATAATCCCCATTAGAACCATCTAGTCTATACTCAATCAATTGTTTATAGGTCACTATCTCAACACAACCACAACCCACGAAGCAACAGAAAACATCCAGGGTCTATGGTAGGAATCGAACCCCACGACCTCTCTACTGACAGGCTAGCATCGCTACCACTCACCCACAGAGACACCCATATCCGAAATTCATATAAAACAAAACATTATCTATAATATAATTTCACACTAACACTCATCATTAACTCAATAATAATTCATCACAATTTTTTTCCACATTTTACCCACGGGTATCAAATTACACATTTGTTTATTTAACAATTAAAATTTGAAAATTTCAAATTTTAATTACCCAAATTTTAAAATTTTAATGGAGGCCAGGCGAATTGTTCCTATCTACTGTATTGAATCTAAAAATTTTAAACAAAGATTTATGACTATTATTTCTGTGGCCGTTGGTGTGTATCAACTCCAAATCATTTTACTGGACTTACCGTTATGTTTTGGCTTAAAGTCAGTGAAGTTTGTACAGTAGTGTATGCACAGGATACGAAGTAGGAAAGTCTTCCTTTCCAAAGGATTCTTAAAATCGATCATCTATAACTACCTGGAATTAATTCTGGAATTAAACTCTTCCTGGGTGTTTCCGCAGACAAGCTAATCACCTCGCGGGTTGTTTAGTTAAGAAAAAATAATTTTTAACTCCAGTCACTTGCTGCATGACCTGTTAGTAAGCACTCCTGGATATACACAGGTTAACCAGCAATCTGTCGCTAGTTGCCACCACGATAACGTACAGGCCGCACTTCACCAGTATACCAATTTTCAAACTACAATACTATGGACGTTATGCTAATAAGTATTATACTGAAAATTATGCCAAGCAATATAATAGTAAAACACAGTATTTGCAAGATAATTTATTTAAATAAAACTTCCAAAAGGAAAAACAAACATTTTCTTTGAAATCAAAAATGATTTTTTTCTACTAGTTTCATTTGCACTAAAAAGTTAAAAATTTGCATACTTTTTGGAGCGGAAAATAAACATTTGCCCATATGCTTTGCATGTTAATCAAAAGCTCAATGTTAGTCATTCTTATACCACAATTTTAAAACTTGATTTCTACATTAGCAGAATCTAAAAATTGCTAAAATAAAAATTATCAAAATTTAAGTAAGGAACTAAAGTCAGTGAGATCGAAATGTATGACAAGCCTAAATTTACAGAAAATAATTATTATATAAGTTAAAATTTTCTGGTCCCTTGAAAGTTTGGGTTAAGTCCATTTCACTATTAATATAGATTTTAATATATATTTTTATGTAGAACGGTAGCCTCTTGCACATAGAGCAAATATATGCAGAACTTTTTCGTGCTCCCTTTTGATCACACAAAGAACTAAATTTCATTTTCAGTAAAGAAATTGACTAAATTTATGAATATTTTGTCTAGAAACGGACCTACAAGCAAATTTGTAAATATAGACAAAAATATCTCAACAATTGCATTGAAAAAATCGGGGTTCTTAGTTAACAAATTGTATCAATTTATGAAATTATTTGTCTAAAAATAGTTACAAATACTAAGCAAAATAGTTTACTGAATCAAACAGAAATATTTACAGGGGTTTTTTTTATCAAACAAACTTTTTGTTTAAGTTATCATCATCATCATCCCTTAAGCATTTATGAAATTTTACTTTGTTAAATGTGTACAACTCTGAACGTTTATCTAAAGACTCTAAAATATGAATGAGAATTAATGCAACAACATTAGCGAGTTAATTCACTCAAAAATCTTCAGTAAACAAACTTGGTCAAATCGCATTCCTTTTTCTATCATTGTTGTTGTTGTTAATTAAGTGTATGTCGTCATCAGGGTTGTTTTTTACGACACAGAAAAAGGATGTTTGTTATTGGTTTTGGTGTTTCCGTCGTAAATAAAAGTCAAACAAAAATTTCACTGATTTAGTAAAGAACATTTACTGAAAATGAAATTTATTTTTAGACAAACTTTTCTTTGATAATTTTTTTAGATAATTTTTTCTGCCGATTTTTTATTATTGGAAAAGATTCTTTGGGCTATTGAGCTATTCAAAAACTTACCGTTATCTTTCAGTTATTCACGAAAATCGCTAATTTGACCCAAGACCTCATTATATGGTTTTATAATGTTCCAGAATCTTGTAAAGGAAGGTTAGCTCTTTATTTTGATGGAATATATAGACATAGAAAAATTTAATTTTATGGCAAATTTTTACAATTTTCCAATATATATTCCATTAGAAAGTCCTGTTGCAATTTTTTAAACCAATGTTGAAACAGTAAACAAGGGAATTTTAAAATCTTTCCAGAAAGGTATTACTTATAAAAATCGGATAAAAAAAATATGGCAACTGGGGACAAAAGTATAAAAGTAAAATATTTATTTTGCCTATTTTCATCTCTTCATGCGTACAAACTTGAAATCAATAAACGTGTGCGGTATTTCGCAAAATAAATAGTAATAAATGTAGAACTTCTAAGCTGCTGTGAGGACTTGCCTGAAACTCCAGTATACCTTTAGAGGAGGAGACAGGCTTTACAAGCCGTGTCTAGGTGGCCTTATGCCTAAAGGTCGTGCGGAGATGCAGTGGGCCAAAGTTGACCACCTCGGATTGAAAAAAACTTCTGAAGCTTGTAACATTCTTAAATGTCATCCGATTTCAACAATTTAGTGCCCCTTGAGCTTTGCAATAAAATTAAACGAAATAATGTCTTAACATTTGTTTCTGTATCTCTCATAGTTTAGACGATATTTGACTTTAAAAATGAAAAATAAATCTTTTTGTTTTGATTTCTTTTATTTTTTTGCTTTTAAGTTTTTAGTTTATAGTCCGATATTTACCACTGTAGCCAATACATATTGGATTGTATTCGTACCCAAAAATTAATAAATAGACTTTATAAATTTTTACCGATAGAGATTTAGCTGGTTAACAATCTTGACGCGATGTGGTGCCTTAAGTGTTGGTGGTATACATACTCTTGCATATGCACTGCCTGTCTTGGGATAAGGAGATTGGAAGGCCTTAATAACTAAAGGCTTACCACCTCTTTCCCATTTACCTCCTGAAAATCCACTTAAAATCCACCTCTATTGCTCTCCTGTAACTCCCTTCTCTCCCTCACTTGTAAGGTCAAGGCGGTAGGCAGATGTGCCGAGGACCTGAATGGCTAGTTAGTGGTTAAAGAGGGCTAGTTGCTAACAGCTCCACTCCGGCGCCAGGATACGAGCCGTTTGTAATACTTAGTCTAGTCTGCTCACGCCGTCACTTCGCGGATGTGCCATCCCCTTACTAGCCTACTCGTGGGATTTACACAAGAAGAATTTAAAAAAACAATAATATTTGAGGGTGCTGTTGGATGAATGGTTAGCGCGTTGGATTACAAGCCCTGAGGTCCTGAGTGCAAGATTAGTTTCCATTGGTGTGCTATTGTGTTGGTTGTTGTTGGACTGTTAAAGTGATTAAGGCATAGCAGTGATCACTTTGGCAGTACCGGCATCGATTTTACTCATATATCCTAATGCACGTCACAGTACCCTCCTTCATCGGTATTGTCGCAGAACCATCGGCAAAGTAAAAGAACTAATAAATGGCTACACAGCTTAAACAAATTAATACCTCTACTTGACACCAGAGGGGCTGCAACATTGCTCTACAATAAAAAGCTCAATAGTAGAGTTGTGAATGAATTAAGCTTTCAATCTCTCTCCCACTTTACCACCTGTTCTCTCTACACTATCCCTTTCGCAAAAAAGGTAACATATTAATTAATTAACTGTTACTTCTGTGTTACTTCTCTTAAAAAATGGAATTGGTGCTGGCATCTTCAGGTTTAAGGAAAGGCAAAACATTGATGCAGCCATTTTCATACAGTGGCATCCTGAATTACAACAGGAATAATTTACTGCTTGTTACTGATTTTCTCTCTGGTCTCTTTGGACTGAGCTATACATCTGTCGAAAAGTAACCAAGTTCGTTTACCCTTGTGTCGTTTATGTTTGGAAGAGGATGAAACAACAGCACACATTCCCTGTGATTATATTGTATTATATAATAGTCGGAAGGCGTGTTTTTCATCCAGAGTTTCTGTATTCGGATGATATTAAGCGGGCTTCTCCAACCTCTGTGCTGAGTTTCATAAAAAGAGTCATGCATAGCTTGATTTAGTATATAGATCTTTGGCACAAAAGATCACCTAGGTGTCGCTGTGCCGGTCTTTGTATCAGATCTTCTCTCTATTATATTTTATTGTAAAAATGAAATTTTATTCTACTCTCAAGAGTTGAATATACAAGATGTTCATATAAAATTTTTACAGTATATGAAAAGCGACATGACGACTAATTTTGAATTATTACCTCAAAAATCACATTTTTTGAGTTATGACGACGTTGCAGCAAATAAAACTTCTGAACTAAGAGATCTCGTCAAAAAATAACTATTCTGCTCCGTAACTAAGGGAGACCGTCGAAAAGTAATTATACTACTACCCAGTAAAAAATTTTCATGTTTTTTGAAGCACTAAAGAAATAAAGCGCTTCATAATTCGCTTTAAAATATGAGCTTGTTCAGAAGCTGATTTCATAGCGTTGTAGTGACGCTATGAAATCAGCTTCTGAATGCAGGTTTTGAAGCAAGAAAAGTATTTGCTTTTTACTTATACAAAAGCTTCGTACACAAGCTATACCAAAGAGTTCGCAGCTTACTCTCGAAGTAGAAACAAGAATTAATTTGCCGTCGGTGAACAAAATAAACAATGTAAAAATATACATACAATATTTATAAAAAAAGAAAAATATTCGCAACAACAAAGTATTAACAAACACCGTTTTGTTTAATATTTTACGTACCTATACATTTTTTCATATCTTTTTGTAAAGTAAATTATAATTATAAGCAAGTAGGCACACAAACAACAAACATAATTGGTATTCGTACCAACTGAGTACGAATACAACAACAAACAACAGAAATGCCTACATTACTGTTGTTGCTGCAGAATGTGATAACCCAGTAAACAAAAATTTACATTTGCGTACACGGGTACGCTCAAATTCAATGTCGATGATGGACCATAATATAAAAGTAAATTTTTTGATACCAGCTTCACAGCAAAGCACAAGTGCCAACAATATGATCCAACATCAGGCTGAAAAAGAAAAAACGACAGAAAGTGTCCCCTTAGAAACTGATTAAGAAAATCCAAAAATCCAAATGGGTATTGATCGCTATTTTAAAGTGATAAATAATAAAAAAAGACAAAGAAGTCCAAGATCGAAAAACCTCGCTCCATTGGCGAAAATGGCCAAAGATGGTAAATCCGATGCGGCGCTCTCTGTTTTCACTTCTCGGTTTTCACTTCTACAAAACGACGAAGACGAAATCACCATTGTCAGGTCAAGCAAGCCGCCCCCAATATACTTAAGAGAGAAAAACTCAAATGAGCTAATTAAAAGGCTAGTACAATTAATCGGTGAAGAGGCGTTTTACGTGATCCCGATAAAACGTGGTGCGATTAATGAAACAAAAATTCAAGTAAATGAAGAAAATCATTACCGCTCAGTAGTTTCGGAGTTTGAAACACAAAATAAAAATGTTTACACCTACCAATTGAAAAGTGCAAAAGGCCTCCAGGTAGTGATTCAGAAGAGGTAAAAGCGGGTCTAATAAATAATAATTTTAAAGTAAAAAATGTTACTAACATTAAAAATAGAGAGCGAGTTCCCCAACCACTATTTCGTGTGGAAATGGAACCAGGTGATATGAAATTAAAAAGGAATGAAGTACACCCCATTTACAGCTTAAGATATTTGCTGCACCGACGAGTTACCGTAGAGGAACCACACAAGAAAGCAGGGCCCATTCAATGTATAAATTGCCAAGAATATGGCCACACCAAAACATATTGCAAGTTGCGCACCGTTTGTGTCGTCTGTGGTGAACTACACAGCACTGCCAATTGTGATAAGCAAAAAGATGATTCCAAAATGAAAAAGTGTAGCAATTGCCATCAAAATCACACTGCAAACTACAGGGGCTGCCCTGTCTATGTACATGTTAAGCAGTCTTTGTCTAACAGACGTAATCACACCTACCTGACTAGAAATTTTCCCAATACTCATATTGGGGCCCGATTGGGAATATATGTGGCAACCCCAAAAGGGTTATCCCATTTGGGATATGATCGGGAACTTGTTGGGATAGCCCATCTGCAAATTAGTGACTCGACATAAGTTCTTCCCAAGTGGGAAACTATGGGGAACTTGTTTGGAAGATCTAGCAAACATTTTTAATCATATTATTTGCTCATCTTCAATAGAGGTGATTATTACATAATTTTGTCCCTTGGATAACTTCAGCAATTTTAATTCAATATTAGAGTTTGATATTTTTCCCATTTGAGCCAATTTTTGCAAGATTTTTATATTTCCTCCCAGGAAACCAATCAGGTCCCAAATACGTTTCTGCGTTACATCGGAATCGGGATCCAAGTTAGATACCAAATGTGTTTGCGTGAAAATTTCTAGTCGGGTATGCTCAACCTAATTTCGACAATACAAATTATCCCCAGTTGCGCCAACCAGCTACCAGCCGGCCTTCATACGCCAACATTTTTAAGGCAAACCAGCCCATAGCGCAAAACATACCAAACAGCCAGTTCTCGTACGCTAATGCTTTGAAGCTCAAAAACGGCCTCTTGCCAACGAAAACAGTGGTTTCAATTTTGATCGACTTGAGGCTTCAATAGAAAATTTAATACAAACCGTAAATTTTTTTACAACCAACATGACCTGCATGATGCAGGAAGTGTTGAAAATGCAGTCTACATTATTGCAGGCTGCATTAAACAAACCATGAACTTAAAAATCTGTTTCTGGAACGCAAACGGCATCCGCCAACATAAAAACGAACTAGAATACTTCATGATGGATAAACAAATTGATGTTATGCTTATCTCTGAGACGCACTTGACTGCTAGAAGTTTTTTTAAAATCAACGGATATACTCTCTACGACACTAAGGACCCCCAAGGTAGAGCTTGTGGTGGCTCGGGTATACTAATAAAATCGCGATTAAAACATTACTTAATGAGTGATCATTGTGAAGACTATCTTCAAGCACCTAACATCTGCATTGAAGCTTTTCATCAAAACCTGGTGATTTCATCAATTTACTCTCCTCCCAGGTATTCTATTACAGAAAATCAGTATAGTAGATTTTTTAATTCACTAGGACCACGCTTTTTGGCCGCCGGTGATTACAACGCTAAGCACACGTTCTGGGGATCTCGCCTCATCACGTCAAAGGGTCGCGTTTTGTTTGACACAATTTCAAAAATGCTGTTAAATGTTATATCAAGTGGGCAGCCAACTTACTGGCCAACAGATCGCCGAAAAATACCTGATGTTATTGATTTTGGAGTAGTAAAGGGTGTGCCCACCGAAATGATCCAAGTTGAAGCATCTTTAGATTTGTCTTCAGATCACTCACCAACTATTGTCACTATATATTCACATACAACATATTCACCCACTTGTGATTTAACGATGACAACCACACGTATAAATTGGTTGAAATACAAAAAATATTTGAGTGATCATTGCCCAGAAAATATTCCATTAAAAATGCCTGCTGACATAGATGACTCTATTAGAATGTTTGAGGCAAACCTTAAGCAAGCTGCTCTAAATGCTACTACTACAAATCGTCAGGTGAGATATAATAAAATTTTTTCAGCAGATGTAGAACGGCTTTTATTCGAAAAAAGAAGAGTTCATAGAGAATGGCGACGCTACAGATCCCCTCAGCTAAAATCTAGGCTGAAGGAATGTACTAAACAGCTGAAAACTCTACTAGAATATCAAAAAACCGCTTCTCTTCAAAACTTTCTAAATGGGCTCGACGCAACACCTCAAACAGACTATTCGCTATGGAGAGCAGCCCGAGGCCTCAAAAGACCAGTGATATATAAGCCTCCATTGCGAGCTTCGAATGGAGACTGGGCAAGAACTGACGCTGAAAAAGGTACTCTGTTTGTAAACCACTTGCAGAAAGTATTTACTCCAAATACGTCTGATACTATAGTTGAGCTGCCACCAGTCCTCGCTATACCAGATGTTACTTTGAGGTTCAACATTCGTGAGATTGAACACTTTATTGCCGGCTTAAACTCGAAAAAAGCCCCAGGCGCTGATAAAATAAACAATAAAATGCTCTTAGAGCTAGCCTATACTGCAAAACGGATAATTCTATTTATTTTTAAGAGTATTTTGCGCCTCAAATGCTATCCCGCAGAATGGAAGGTTTCGCTGATTACCATGATACCTAAGCCAGGCAAAGATCATACGAAGGTGGAGTCCTATAGGCCTATAAGCCTGTTGTCTAACATGTCAAAACTATTTGAAAAGCTACTTATGAGTAAGCTAACACCCATACTGAATCGTATTGGATGCATTCCAGACCACCAATTCGGTTTTAGGAGACAACATAGTACGATTGAACAAACACATAGACTCGTGAACGTGGTTAGAAAAACCTTCGAAGAAAAGAAATATTGTTCTGCGCTCTTCATCGATGTTTCTCAGGCATTTGATAAAGTATGGCACGCAGGTTTAATACAGAAACTAAAGCAAAACCTACCCGAAAACATCCTTAAACTTTTAGAAAGCTACTTTACTGAGCGAAAATTTGTTGTTAAAGAAGGTAATTTTCAAAGCCCTCCGCAAACCATTGAAGCCGGAGTTCCTCAAGGCAGCATCCTCGGTCCTGTATTATATCTGATATATGCCTCTGACTTGCCGGTAAGCAGTAACATACACATATCAACATTCGCTGATGATACAGCTTTTCTAAGTGTTCACAAAAGCGATCAAGAAGCCACCCGAAATTTGCTAGATTATATACTCCAGTTGGAACAATGGCTAAAACAATGGCGGATAAAAATTAACGAACAAAAACGTCTACACATTACTTTTACATTGTGCAAAGAAACCTGTCCACCTATACAAATAAATAACCAAACTCTACCTCAACACACTGAAGTAAAATATCTCGGTCTTCATCTTGATCGTCGTCTAACATGTAAGTCACACATAAATGCAAAGGTGACCCAAATGAAACTAAAAGCAGCTCAAATGAATTGGCTCATTGGAAGGAACTCTACTCTAAGCCTAGATTGTAAACTTCTTCTATACAACTCCATTCTAAAACCAATATGGTCCTACGGAATCCAGTTATGGGGCACTGCCTCGGCATCAAATGTAGAAAAAATTCAAAGGCAACAAAATAAAATACTCCGTACGATTACAGCAGCCCCATGGTATATCAGAAACAAGCGAATTCATAAAGACCTAGATGTGCCTCCGGTTAAGACAGTGTTTTCTAAACACGTGAGAAGCTACATAAAAAGACTTGAGTTGCACCCAAATCCCCTAGCCCGAAGCATCATTAACTTTAGAGGCCACACTCGGCTGAGAAGGAGGGACACTCTTGCTCTCAGCCGAACACGAGAGACGTAAATAACCAAACAACCAACCGCTGAAACAAATATTTTTGTCTGACACTGGCTGGACTTAAAAATTAAAATTTTAGAATTAAGATTTGATTACTTATTGTTAGTTCAATTTTATTGAAGATACTATAAATAAATACATATAACCGAAAAAAAACCAAAAAGCTGATTCTATAGTGCTGATCCAATGCAGGCTTTTAAGCGAGAAAGAAGAGTAAGTTTATTTGAGTTTCTTGGTGCTCTTTTGCAACAGTGTTTTTGGCCTAGTGGCTGGTGCGTTGGACTTCAAACCTGCACAGAAAAAATTATCACCAAAAAGTTTTTAAGTTTGTCTAAAAATAAATTTAATTTTCAGTAAATGTTCTGTCCATAATCTATGAATTGTTTGTTTGACTTTTATTTAGAACACAAATACCAAAACCAACAATAAAAACTGTGTCGTAAAAAACCACCCCGATGACGACATACACGCAAATAACAACTACAAAAAAACATAGCAAGAGGAATGCAATTGTACCAAGTTTGTTTACAAAAGATTTTTGAGTGAATCGATTAGTTAATGTCGCTGCATTAATTCTCATTAATTTTTTTAGAGTATTTATATAAACATTCAGACTTGAACATATTTAACGAAGTGAAATCTCATAAATGTTTAATGCATGATGATGATGACACAGACAAAAAATTTATTTTGTGTGATTAAGTAAATTATTTTGCTTAATAATTGTTAGCATTTTTATACTAATTGTTTATTAAATTCAAACAGAAATATTGTTTGAAATTTTTCAGAAAATCCAGTAAATATTTTTGTTTGATTTAGTAAATTGTTTTGTATGCAATTTGTAAATATTTTTAGATAAACTATTTTATAGATTTAAACATTTTGTTCACTGAAAAAAAATTTTTTTCAATGAAATTGTTGAGGTATTTTTGTCTGTATTTACAAATACGATTGTAGGTTCGTTCAAAGGCAAAATATTTACTATTTCATTGAATTCCTTTACAGAAAATGAAATTTAGTTTGTTCTGTGTGAAGGATCTAAGTTCGATACTAGTTGAAGTTAAAATAACAAACAGTAAGTAAAAATATGAAATTAATAAAAATAAATAAAATTTGTTTTCATATATTTTTAGTTTTAGTGCTGAAAATGTTGATGGTTTTCAGCGCTTCAAAAGCGCTTTTGTGAGTAAAAATGTAGTGCTCCAAACCGGGAACTCGCCATTCAAAAATCAGCAGCAATATCAGCAGGTTTGTCAGCTCTACTTTTATTCCATAATAATAGAAAGCTGCTTTATTAAAAGCAATTTTTTTGCTGGGTAGTTTTAAGTCACAAACGAATATTTCGTAGTGATTTTTTTTTGTTTATCTTGAACAGCGATGGTATTCTAGACCTGTTTTGAAATTTTACATTTCTATGCATAAAAAAATGTTTAGACATTATAAAAAATCGGTATTACAAAAATGTTAATATATGTAAAGATAGGAGCATGTATTGTAAAATAAAAATATTTAAAATCTTTTATAAAACTACATTTTTAAAATCTCCTGCTTTGCATACTACAATTTATAATACAGTTCTTTCGAATTTTAAAGTAACAATTCTTTATTTAAACTATTTTTTATTGACTGTATTTTATACAGACAGTAAATTTTATGGCAAAATATAAAAATAAAAGTTTACGTATCTTTCTGCATAAAAAACTAATAACAATAAAAAATTTTAAATAGAAATACATACACCAAGTGGCAGCAAAACAAAATCATATATATTTATACTCATATAACTTACTCATGTACTTTAATTTACTTACATGTATGTATTTGTAATTTTCCTCCAATGTCTTTTATGTTCTTCCACTAGAAAATTATCAATTTAGTTTTCTTATTGTTTTTGTTATTAGTGGTTGCGGATGCTCTTGTTTTATTTAGTGTTATTTGTGTTTACAAAGCTGAAATTAACAAATCATCCCTCCACATTAATAAACTCCAGAATAAAAATAAACAACTTTTATCTAACTTTTATCTAACTAGCGAACCAAAATCGTTCACAGATATACATATTTTACGTTTTTAGACTTTTTCGTGAAAATGCTTTTTATTAGTTTCTACAGGTTCCTCGAATAGGAATAAAAATAAAACTCGGATATATATTTTCACAAATAACTTTTCGGTAACACTGTTTATTTATCACTTAAAGCTAAGTACTCTGTTGAAATTTGCGAAAAATGTTGATCAACATTAGTTTTTTCATACGAAAAATATGACATGTAACCACCCAAGCAGAAAATTACAATCGGGCCAACGTTGGCAAAGCGTTTTCTAAAGTGGTTCAAACGTTGGCAAGACTTAACACGTTCAACGTTCAAAGTGCTTTGCCAACACGAAAATGATAACGTCGATCCAGGCTCGGCCGACTGTTTTTGATGTCGATGGCCAAGCATTGTGTAAACTAAAAATTCAGTGCTTTCCCAACATCATTCCATTCAGAAAAATACAATCGGGCCAACGTATGACGTTCAACGTTTAAAGAGCTTTGCCAACACGCAAATGATAACGTCGATCCACGCTTGGCCGATTGTTTTTCATGTTGATGGCCAATCATTGTGAAAACTACAAATTCAGTTCTTTAGCAATATCATAATTTTGTTTAGTGGAACATTTCCCCAATACCCTAATTTTATTTAGTAAAACATTTTCCCAGTATCTCAAGGTGTTTTTAAATAATATTTCTTTATTAAAAACTTTATTAAAAAAATTTTATCAAATATATTATAAAAAAATTTTGATATTACAAAAGAGTTGTATCACAAAAATTATAAAAATTTGATTAAAAGTGCTTTGAAAGGGACTTTCAAAAGTGTTTCGTTTTCAAAATCTATTTCCATCACATACCTGTAAAATTCTTATTACCATTAAGCTGTTAATAAATTCAAAACTTTAAACTCATTTTCTGCAAAATAATTTTTTTCGAGTTATGACTCTATTGCAGCAAAGGCTCAATAATATTTTGGCGACGTTGCTAGATAGTAAATCAATCAGGGGGAAAATAATCGGTGATATGGTAGGATTAGCAATTATGCAAAACAAAAGTTTTAAACACAGCTCTGTGACCTTAATATAAAACATTTTAACAACAGAAAAATTCTTGTATTATTAAAATTTATCAAAATGTCTTACCAACGACTAAAAAAACATAGATTTAAAAAAAATTAACATACTTCAGAAACAAGTAAGTACATTTTTATTTTATGATTAGAAATGTCTATTAATTTGAGTGCGTTTCTCATAGACGTCGATGCTAATATTCCCGCTAATATCAATATTGTCGACATTGAAGGGGAAGAACCGCCAATAACTGTAGCATGGTACGATTCAGAAGATTCAGATGAATTTATTGGATTCAAGGATCTAAATTCGACAGATGAGGTGGAAATTATTGAAAATCAACAGGGCAATACGTCGAGTGAAGCAAGTTCAGGTGAGTTTTTTCCTCAAACTACAGATGAAGATCGAAGCGGCTTAGAAAATGGTCCTCTAGAAGACAAAATAAAAAATTGGATTCTGAGAAGTTTTCAAACTCTTACGCAAAAAGCAATCGATGAGGTTCTCATTATATTTAGGTCCGAAGGCTTTACATCGCTACCGAAATCCTCTAAAACCTTGCTAGGAACGTCAGAATGAAAGAGCTATGCAAAAATAATGAAAATTTCTGACGATACCTTTGGGAGTTTTCAATATTTTGGAATTGAAACATCTTAATGCTTTAATAGATTATAAAGAATGCAAAGAAGACCAAATAAAGCTCTTAATACATGTTGATGGCATAGATATTTTCAATAAATCGAAAAAGGGATTCTAGTCGCTAATAGGAAAAGTGTATTCCGATCTTCATACGGCAAAGCCATTTCTAATAGCACTTTACTTCGGGAATTCGAAGCCTTTCTCAGCTAGGCAGTTTTTAGCAGAATTCGTTTTAGAAGCAAATAATTTCATTAGCGCAGGTATAAAAGAAAACCTTTCAAATGTTATAATATGTATATATATAAATTTTTTTTACTTTCTACATAGGTATACAATTGCAAGGCAAACTTTTTAAATTTGAGATTTTAGCTTTTTGTTGCGACATGCCAGCACGAGCTTTTATTAAATGCTGCAGAGGTCACACTGGATTTTTTCCTGCGAAAGGTGTACCGTTAAATGGGAGATGGTCAATAATACCCCGCATCGAAAGCAGATATCCCTCTACTGGACATCATTAATATTGATCCCATAAAGCACGTCCTTATTGATGAAATGCACATGCTTTATCTTGGAATTAGAAAGCAATTACTTCTGAAGTTAATTTTAAAGAATTCATTATCATATGTTTCACAAGAAAGTGTATCAACACTTCAACAAAAGCTAATAATAATATCCAAAAATATACCTTTCGAATTTCAAAGGAAATCATAAGATTTAATGAATTTAGCAAACCGGAAATTTAGCAAATGTGATAATCAGCCATGTCACAGATTCCGTTCGGATTGGTTTTGATTCCGTAGTTGTCATTGAGAAAAATTACAATGATAAAATTTTTATACCTTGAGGCGTTTGTTTACTCCTATTTTTAGATGCAAAGCTCACATTAAGCTTTTTACTAACATGGAAAGCTCATAACCAAATATGTTTTTGACGCACCTAAGAGTATGTACGTTTTTTAATATTTACTGCAAATGAAGTCTGTAGAAAAGTGTTTTTCAATTCCACTTTAAAATTTAAAAGTGGTTTGATTACGAAGAAAATTTTCGTTTTTCGTTTTCTGAAGAAGCAACTTACGGAATTGAAACCACTTTCGATCGACATGGTATTCTGTGACATGGCTGAATATTTACCTAAAAGGTAATATTTTTAGCAAAATGTTTGATTTTTTTAGTATCCACTGTCATTCAGGGACATAGTATTATATATCGTTAAAGATTTAGAGCAGAAATCAATTGAAATAGACATAAAGATGGTAGATGTTAAGTGTATTCTTACTAAATTTCAAAACGAGACAGTTGCTATCACGCTTTTACATAAATTATATACATATATATACCCATGCACATTTATATTGAAATAAATAAAAACGAAAACAAATAAAAAGTAAAAATATTTTTTTATTAAAAGGCATTGGCATAAGTTCGGTACTGGTGGAACTAGACTCTATGAGGTTTAAATCAGTAGCCTACGCGGATGACGTAGCAGTAGCAATATCTGGTAAATTTCTAGATACTCTATCTCAACGTCTTCAATCGGCATTAGGTATCATAAGTAGATGGAGCGTTGAAAGTAGTCTTAATGCTAACCCTCAAAAGACGGACCTTGTTCTCTTTACGAGAAAATACAAAACACCGACTTTCACGTTACTGACTCTCAACGGAGTCACCCTTAGGTTATCAGACAGCGTGAAGTATCTCGGTATTATACTGGACTCTAAGCTTTCATGGTACCCCAACGATCAAGCTAGGGCAGCCAAGGCTGCTGTTGCTCTATACACCTGCAAAAGGGCGATCGGTAACAGGTGGGGCGTAAGTCCCCAAAAAAACATCAATTGGCTTTTTGAAATGGTGGTAAAGCCCATACTAATGTATGGGTCTGTCCTCTGGTGGACTTCCTTAAATAAAGTCGGGCATCGGAGTAGGCGCGGGTTTCTACATCCCGCAAATGCAACGTAGGATAAACTTTAGGCTACCAAACCAATGTAGCATCACTCAGGTTGAAATATCGGCAATCAAAAGGGCAGCCAACTGGTTAAGGTACTACAGGACATGCGATCAGGACATCCGAATTTGTACCGACAGTAAGGCGGCATTACATGCTCTGGTGTTTACACAACATCGGAATTGAAGAATGCCGGGCATCTCTGAATGAGATGGCGAGACATGCGAACCTAGGGCTCTTCTGGGTACCGGGCCACGCGGGGGTGCCCGGTAACATTATCACGGACGGTCTAGCCATGGCTGGTGCGCACCTACATGAAAATGACTGGTTAGTAAGTGTTCCACTAAAAAGCTGTAAAATACAAATTCAGCACCAACTATTTAGAGAAGCGCAAACCAGATGGACAAATGAAATCACTTGTGCGCTTTCCAGATCCATCTGGCCCCAGTATAACTTCGCAAGATCTGCAACCATACTCGGGCTCCCTCGTCAACAGCTGCGTATGCTCGTAGTGGTCATAACAGGGCACTGTCTCATTGGTGTCCATGCCAGAAGATTAAATCTTCCTTTTAACGATTTCTGTAGAAGTTGTCAGAACGTGGAGGAGGAAGAAACTGTCAAGCACCTCCTCTGTCGATGTCCAGCACTATATAGAAATATGGCGTCATACTTGGGAAATCCGTCACTACGCGAACTAGCAGACCTGGGGGAATGCGACATTAGAGGAATAAATTCATTCATACGATACTCGCGTTGGTTTAACACCGACCCAACCTCTGGCATAGGAGGGGCACCTCTCTGAATTTCCCTACTATCCATCCCAGGCATCACAAAGGGACCAAAGGACCCAAGGTTAGGTTAGGTAGAACCGGCAGCCTGTTCAACCTAACCTAACCTAACTAACATTGGCAAATCATTTTTCAGGTTGTAAACTGAAACGTTGGCAAACCGTTTTGGTTTCATCTGTAAAAGTGCTTTCCAGTGCTACAATTTTTGTACGGTTGGCAATTTCTGCCTGGGCAATTATAATAGCCCTTGAAAGTATGCTGCAATTGTGTACGTTTTAAAAAAACAATGTGTTGTAAATTCCACACTAAAAAAGTGGTGCTTATATTATTTCGCATGAAGACTCAAAATGTTGTAGATACATTTCATATGTTTTTCACAAAATAAACAGAGTACTACTTCTGCAATAATTTTTCATGAGAAATTCGTGAAAACTTTTTTTATATGAACTTTTGACATCAGTTCGCACGAAATGATGAACACAGTACCATGCGTAACTTTGATAAATACACGTATAACTAAACGGGATCTAACCACTCATTGTTCTTGACGATATTTACTCGTCTAAGTTCAAAAATACACTGACTGCAATGACGTCCGGCACCGCCCTTGTATTATTATAATTAATTGCTTTTGCGCCATATCGTGTGTGCATATTTCCATAGCGCCCGTATATAGTAAATGATAAAACATTTTGGCAACTTTTCAGACTTTCTGGAATGGTTGTCTCTTTTTTTATCTTTAACTATAATGTAGTGCATGAGTATGTGTTGGTATGCATGACTATGGATTTTGTCCCCAGTAATAGTGACTATTTGCACCCCAGGCAATAGACATTTAGCATGTGATTGTCATTGAGATTCCAATAGTGACCTTAGAACTATTGACTTACTATAGACTAGTTGGTTCTTATGGTACCACATTGAGATATTGGCCCCAAGTTTTTACTATGTAACGCTGCAGTCATATGATCCAGTTTTTCTTTCAAGTTTTTCAGACATACTGCATGCAAAAATTCATTTGACGTATGTTGCAAGAAACTTGAAAGCAATTTTGTAAAAAACGAAACAAAAAATAAATGACGGTTGTCTTGACTGTGAATTGTACAACTCAACTGCCTTCCACGACATTGTCATCTACGATTCTTGTACGAATTTTCCACTGTCGATTTGGTTTTCTAATCGACAATTTAAGTGAATCGTCCGTCGTTCACGACAATCTGAGCGACAAATGTTTGTATGTTGACGACAATATGAGCGACAATGTCATTCGTTTTGTTCTCAATTCAACTTTATTGAGGAGAATATGAGCGACAATGTCTTATAGTTTGTCTTCAGTAACATTGTGGAGGATAACAAGAGCGACAATGTCTTCATTGTTATCCTCAATCCAACTTTGTTGAGGACAATATGAGCGATAATCCCGACTAGAAATTTTCCCAATACTCATATTGGGGCCCGATTGGGAACGCATGTCACAAGCCCAAAAGGGTTATCCCATTTGGGATCTGATCGGGAACTTGCCAAGTTCTTCCCAAGTGGAAAACTATTTGGAACTTGTTAGGAAAAGCTAACACGGATTTTTATTCGTATATTCTGCTCATCTTCAACAGAGGTGATTGTTACATACGTTTGTCCCTTGAATAGCTTCAGCAATTTTAATTTAATATAAGAGTTTGATATTTTCTCGATTTGAGCGAATCTGTGCAAGCTTTTGATATTTCCCCACAGGAAACCAATCGGGTACCAAATGCGTTTCTGCGTTACATCGGAATTGGGATCCCAGTTAGAAACCAAATGTGTTTGCATGAAAATTTCTAGTCGGGATGTTTTACATTTTGTCTTTAATCAAGCAAATGAATATGCGGGGTTCCTATTATCGATGTTTTAGGCAGTGCAGCAGCAGGGTGGTAGTCGCGAAAACTTATAAAAATTCAGCATCAGTTCGAGTACCGGCTAAGTCAGTCAATAATTTAAATGAAACGGAAACAACAAGCAGGTAAGCAAAAATATATTAATTAAAGTCCGTTCTAATAACATTTTCGCTCTGTAATCGTTGGCGACAAGATAAACGACATTGTAACCTATATAGTCAGTGACAACATAATAGGCGAAATTGTCGCTTTTTTAGGGTTCCGATACACCAAAAGTGTAAAGGAACCCTATTGTTTTCGCTACGCTGTCCGTCCGTCTGTCTGTCACAGGCTGTTTTCTCGGGAACCGTAAGAGCTACGGACCTGAAATTTTCACAGGATATGTAGAGCTTTTGCCGCTACAACAACAAATATATGACAGCTAAAAATTAAAGGGTGTTCTAAAGCGAGCAACGAAAAATGTTGAAATACTAATGTAATGTTTTCTCGGGAACCGTAAGAGCTACGGACCTGAAATTTTCACAGAATATGTAAAACTTTCGCTACGCTGTCCGTCCGTCAGTCCGTCTGTCTGTCACAGGCTGTTTTCTCGGGAACCGTAAGAGCTGCGGACCTGAAATTTTCACAGGATATGTAGAGCTTTTGCCGCTACAACAATAAATATATGACAGCTAAAAATTAAAGGTTGTTCTAAGGCGAGCAACGAAAAATGTTGAAAAACTAATGTAATATGCAGACACTTAAATATAGACACTCTAAATTTTCAAAGTTCGTGTTAATTGGTGTAGTCTATAGAATAGACTACACCAATTAACACCGATATTTAAAACAATAAAAATTAAAGGATGTTCTATCAGTCAATGTAATTTTACTATGTAATTTAGACAATCTGCTCTATCTTCGGAACCGTAAGAGCTACGGGCCTGAAATTTTTACATAATATTGTAAAACAACAAATATATGACAGTTAAAAATTAAAGGGTGTTCTAAAGGGAGCAACGCAACATGTTGAAACACTAATGTAAATACAGACACTTATATATAGACACTTTAAATTTTCAAAGCAAGTGCTAATTGGTGTAGTCTGTAGAATAGACTACACCAATTAACACCGATATTTAAAAGAAGAAAAATTAAAGGGTATTCTATTAGTTATTGTAATTTTGACTATGTAATTGAGACAATATGCTGTATCTTGGAAACCGTAAGATGTAAAATCTTGAAATTTTAAAACACGCTAAAACTAAAAAAATCCAAAATTAAAAAAATTTCAAAACGAAAAAAACGCTAAAATGAAAAAAGCGCTTAAAGAAAAAAAGCGCCAAAATTAAAAAATCGCTAAAACGCAATATATCACCAAAATTGAAAAGATCGCCAAAAAAACTAAAAAAACGTCAAAAATCGAAAAAGTCTTCAAAACGAAAAATCGCTAAAACTAAATAAATCATCAAAAAATGAAAAAATCGCCAAAATATGAAAAAAAATCACAAAAACGAAAAACATCCAAAAACCAAAAACAAAGCGCCAAAACTAAAAAAACTCCAAAAACCAACAAAATCGCCAAACGAAAGAAGTGTCAAAACAAAGAAAAATCGCTAAAAATAGAAAACTACAAAAAACCGAAAAAGCCCCAAAAAGAAAAAAGCGCTTAGACTGAAAAAATCGCCACAAGTAAAATAAATCGCTATAACTAAAAATATGGGCAGAAAGTGAAAACGTTAAATAAATGCCATAACCAAAAAATCGCCAAAACTAAACAAATCGGCAAAAAAAATTGCAAAAAACGAAAAATCGCCAGAAAAACATATAAAAAAAAATCACGAAAAACGCCAAAACAAAAAAAAAAAAACCCAAAAACAACGAAAAATACCTAAAAAAAATAAAATAAACTAAAATTAAACAAGAAAGCACAACGAAAAAACTGCCAGAATGACAAACGGGGCAAAAACAAAAAGGGATATGCATATGTGTATTCGTACGGAACCCTTCGTGTGCGAGCCAAAGTCGCACTTTACTTAATTTATTATTCATTGACGAAAGACAAGCGACATTTTCACTTATACCATCATTTGAGCGACATTGTGGCTCTTTGAATCGTACACAATTTTTTGTTCGAAATCTTCATTGATGATATGTTCCGGCCGTTCGGCGTTTGTCGTCGAGGATTTAAAATTGTCGTAAACCCTTCATTGATGTTCTAAAAACGTGGCGAAAGTTCGCATCGTATGAGTGTATTAGTTAAAAAGTGTGAGTGTGTTAAAAATTGAAACAAAACTAAAAACAAAACTTGACTAGGGCTCCCACATTTTTTTGCCAATTAAAGTACATTGGTTATGAAAGGTTAAGAAAAAAAGTACACAGTATAAAAATAAAGTACAATTTATTTCTCTTTATTATTATATTCAAAAACGTATTTTTATTGCTTTTCGCAAGTTTTATCAAATAATTATCATTTCTAAAC
Source organism: Panzeria rudis (assembly GCA_956483635.1). NCBI lineage: Eukaryota > Metazoa > Arthropoda > Insecta > Diptera > Tachinidae > Panzeria > Panzeria rudis. The sequence goes on along the minus strand of OY101449.1, from coordinate 87,999,205 downwards.
AATTTCACAGCATCTTTAGAGTCTATTCTGTCTGTTCTCGAGTCGATTTGAAAACGCTCGATTTAGAGAAATTAAATCCACTAATAGCAAACTTTTTTCAGATTTTTTTGCAGTTTCATATATATCAGAGCTTAAAATATCATATCTGAAATTAATTTACTATATACGATTTACAATACGTCAATGCGGGCATTATTTATTTTTAGGAAACGAGAAATTTACTCGGATTCGGTTTACAGAACAGGGTCGTATATTTATGTTGAAGTAATAATTAATTCATTTTTATCAGATTCAGAGACGCTTTACTTCTATCGTCTCGCCATTTGCTCTTCATTACAGAAAAAAATCTCTCTGTGAATCACGTCAGCATTCACAGACAGAAATTGAAATTAAAAGTGAAATTACTTTATACAAATTTGATAATTTATCATCAGTCTTATTATACACTATCTGCTATTTATTTGCAGTAGTAAGTTCTGCAAAACCTTCAGAACTGTATATATGATCATAAAGTTTGTTTAATAACGCAATTTCTCCATAAAGATCATCCATATTTATTTAAGTTTTTTCAGATTTAAATGTTCGATTATGTTAACAATATTGGGTAGTATGAATAAAACAATTATTTGCTTTTTAGTTAAAAATTTGTTTTAAAACACAAAATTCTGAAAATTATTTAATATAAAACTAAGAATTTTTGAGTTTTTAAACAAACTTTTAAGTAAAAAGCAAACACTTTTTTACTATATACGATACATTATCCAACTGAACATTGCTTTTTAAATTAATATTGCTAGTTGTAAATAACGAGTTTGTGTTTTTAATATCAAATCATTTATTCAGGTACTTTAAGGCTTTATAAATAAATAATAAAAAATTCGTGTTAATTTCGCTAGTCAGTTCCGGTGAAGACAAGAGTTTAATTTTTTGGGCTGAATGACGTTTGACTAAAAACCCTGAGGTCTTAAGTTCAAGACTAGTTCCAGGCAAGCCAACAACATTACACTGCTTTATATTACACTGCTTTATATTACATTGCTTTACAAGCAAAATGTATAAAGGCACAAATTGAAATTTGAGGCGTTTTTGTTATATCTCTCATTTTCGTACTCTCAGCATTAAGCATATGTATACAATGTTGCCATTTTAGAAATGAAGAAAAGCGTCAAGAGTGTAGTAAAAACGGGTAAAAAAATTAAGAAAAAAGGGTAAAAGCGTCAAAAGAAAAAATGAAAAATATAACAACAATTTTGAAAATGCATTGTTTTGCTTCACAAATGATACATTAAAAAAGGGTAAAATTGACGCTCAAAAAAGGGTAAAATGCGCAACAAACTTTAAACATAAAAATGCATATTAAAATTTAAAAACAATTGATATATTTTAATATCAATTTATTCAATTTGTAAAATTTTAATTTTTTGTGGGCTTAGCATGTCTATATGCCTGCATTTCATCATGCAAATCATCATGCAAATCATCAGTAGACTTCAACCATACTTTTGAAAATAAATACTTGATTTAAAAATGTTAAAAACCTTGAAAAAATGGATGGTAACTTCAAAACGGCTGGACCGAATTTCTTCAAAAATATATTGGAAGATTTTAGAGTAAATCGCATTTCAAACAAAAAAAATCGATCCAGGCGTTTTGGGTGCTACGGTGCCACAGACCCCGTTCATCCGTTTGGGCTCTCAGATGGCACAAACAGATGCACAGATACACAGGTATACACCACAAACTTAGAATACCCCTCTAAATATATCGTTTTATAGAAAACGGATTTCATTTTCAAATATATCTGTTTCATAATTATCATCAGCAGGCCGCAAAGCGGCTCTAATTAAATATCTGCTGACATCTTTCACAAGTTTGATTTGAATTCATTTTTAGGCAAATACTTAAATGCAATTTGGAATTGCAACAACAATCTTTTTCTTGTTTTATACCTTATTTTAAGATGCCAAAATGGATTTAAATGTTTAAAGTCGATTTTAAGGCGAATTGATACCAGGTGGCCTGAATAAGAATAAAACTTTTACCCCAACTGTCAACATACAAATAAAATACTCCTGCAACAAATTTGTATATACATAGTTGTAATGATAGGGACAATTGTATTAAGACACTTTGGTCGATTTCTAAAAATTCATAAAGTAAAAAAAATACGTAAATTGAAGAAAAAACCAAACCAAAATCACAAAAAGCAGCCAAAGCGCAACAAAAAAAAATTAAACAACGTCAAAAAGTACCATTTTTTAAAAAAGGTTAATCGTCAAAATGGCAACACTGTGTGTATGTATCCTCGTCAAAAAGCCATGGATAAAAAGTCTGTAATGTAAATGTATGTGACTTTTCGTAGGGGATTTAAAAGAAAATTGTAAAAAAAGCCAGGCTAAAAAGGCATAGTGTGAAAAGGCACTTACAAAACTTGTTACTCTTGTTACAAGAAAAAATAATAAAAAATTAATTTCTTGCTGATAAAAACTTTTGAGCGTTACATATTATCTGAAAGTTTTAAATAAATAACTTAATTAATTCAAAAATGACTGAATACAGCAATTGTATAAAGAATGAGCTGGAAGGAATTGTAGGTATGCGTAAAAATATGGTTTTAATTTGCTATATACATACGCACACACACACTCACACACACACACATATACACACTACGAATAAAATAAGGGTTTCGTGTCGGATAGTAAAGCCTTCAAGGAAAACGCTGAATCAGCTAAGTAAATATTTACACCGCATGATCCTTAAGCTTTCGTATATGTTTTTATTATATTACCACCGGGTTGATGGTGTTAAAGTCTACAGATACACAGTGGACCAAATGTTATGATTTTTTTATTGAAATATTGATTTTTGTTATTCCAATCCAAAGAAGCAATTAATAAAATCAATATTTACTCAATGTTATTTTTGCGAAAATCCAATATATAACGAAATATGATGAAAAATGTATTTTTTTACTATGGAACGAAAACTAAGTTGCTCTGGTGCTTCTATTCTATGACATAAATACAGTAAATAAATTTAATACATAAAAAAATGCGTAAAAAACTAAAAGAAAAAACAAGTCCAGTGTGCGGAACATAGCGATTTTTACATTCGCGAACCACTACTACGAAGATTTGAAGATTCGATTTTTTGATTTCTTAAATTTATTTTTATTTGTTTTGTTTTTAGTTTTCGTTTAGTTTTATATTTTTTGTTATAAGTTCACTTTTTATGAAACTTGGTTTTTTGGTTGTTAAACAAATTTAAACAGTCACATATACTCAATGCTCATTCGAAATGAGGAAGAGAAACCTAAAGATTATTTTCAAATACTTGCCGAATGATACTTATTTTAATATAGTTTGCCGACTTTTTATTTTGTCGTATTCATAAAATGGTGTTTGTTGGCCGCCATATTGAATTTTGACTACTGTCATATCTTTAGTGACACTCGCAGGACTAATAGGCAATTCACACTACCGTGTTTATGGCCATTTTAAGTGCTTACGAGCCAAACAAATTAATTTTTAGATGTTTTCCCATATAATCAATTGTCAAAAATTTACGTGTTTCGAAATTAAACTCATTCAACAACCAGTAAAAGGCAGTAAAAGTACTTCTTGATGTATGTTCAGTCGATTTTTTGATTTTAGTGCTTATTAAACACAGTTTGTAATGGCGGCAAAGTATGTAAACAAAGTCGAAATTAAAAAAGGTTGTAGCATTTCTATAACAACAAGCAGCGTATTCTGAAAATTATGATTTGTGTTGGCTTAAAAGTATTAAAAACCTCGTTTTTTGTTCAAGTATTCAATTCAAATGGAAAAATGTACATACACATTTAAAATTCTAATTAATAACTTTGCAAAATTATTAATATTTCGGACACAAAAAACATTTTTTGTTGCCGGTTTGCTACCACCTTTTATGAATTCATCATGCTGTAAACAGAAAGTTTATAAAATTGTAGTCTGAACAACTTTGTATAGTTTCTTAAAATATTTGCCGAAACACGTTAAACTATAGCAGTGTGAATATAGTATAAGACAAATCGATTGACGTAAGAGTCATCAAAATCGCTCCATGCGTTCGGCTTATGTAGTGTCGCAAAGGAACACACATACATACATAGGCTAATAAGCACAACACCTTCTTTGCGTCGCGCAGTCGGGAAAAAGTATCGATTTAGCATAAAAGGCAACAAACAGGTTTGCCTTTTATGACAGTTTAAAGATAGGAATTTTTTAGAGCAAATTTAACTGACACTGGTTTGGAATCACAGATGCGTATGTTTTATATATTTCATTATTTATGAATCATACGAGCCAGTAACAATTGGCGTTTTGCTGATTTTTTCATTAAAAAATTACCAAATGCCGATTTGCCGATTGTAGGTAAAACATTTTGATTTTTATCAAACCAATAGGTAACACGCTAACTCCAATTTCAAACCACACTCTTGTGATTTGGTAACAATTTTATAATGAAGGATAAGTCTAAAGTCTAAGAGCTTAAAAAAGAAGTTGAACATGATAAGAAAGAACTTAGTGAAGTAACGAACCTTTGTTTCCGAAGATACTGTCGACGACTCATGAGTCATCTTTTCTTCGTCCTAGCGCGTTTAATAAAAAAGGCGCTAAATCAGTTCGTTTTTAGTAAAGTAAATATTGATATACCAAAAGAATTTTTAAGCTTTTTTATCGTTCTAAGCTTCCTACATTTTGTTAAAGTTGTAAGCATATCGAGAGCCCATATTCAATAAAAGTCAATTCAAAATAGCTAACTTCTCACTAGAGCCAAAAAGCTAGTTATTTCACGCAAAGAAAAAACATTGTTAAGGCAAGCATGTAGTCGAAGAGCAACATACTATGATTGAATATGTGGTTGAAAACAACCATATATATAGTTCAAAACAACCATATACATGGTTCAAGCAACCATATTCAAAACAACGATATATATGGTTCAAAATTATAATAAATGGTTTGAAATAACCATATACATACATGGTTAAAAACAACCATATGCATGGTTCAAGCAACCATGTATATGGTTCAAAACAACCATACATATTGTTCAAAATAACAAAATATGGTCTGAAATAATCATATAAATGGTTTTAAATAACCATATATATTGCTCTATATTATCATATATTTATTGTTTTTTAACCATAAGTTGATTAAAAAATTTACAGGAGCTAAAAATTCTATTATTTCAATATAAATAAAAAAAAATTTTCGACTGGTCGGTCTGTTAAATCTGAAATAAAAATTATTATCTATTTTCGCATAGATACATACATATTTGTTGACACATGTTGTATTTACAATCGGGCATGTTCTAAAAACATTTCGTTGTGAAATCGGCAACTTTCAGGATAGAATCCAACTAAAAAGTTCACTTATTGGAGGTTTTCAGTTGGTTTTTGTGTTTCAGATATTTAATATACTTCATCAGAACAAAGCTACGAATGCACTAAATTTTCCGATTAAAAACACTATTCTTCGTTTTTGAGATTTTGCTATTTCAAAACTAAATAGTCTTCAGAACAAGGCCGAACATTAATTGCCGGAATATATCACTTTTTGTTATATTAATTTTTATTTTTTCACACCAACTGCTCACAAAAATAAATCAAACGCTGTCAAGTAAAACACAAAACTAACATGAAGCATTCAACAAAGGAATAGAACAAAAATTTTTTGGAAGCAGAGAGCAATGTCTATTTTATAAGAACCATAGTTTTTTATTATAGAACCATTCTGTTGTTGAATTTTTAAATAAACCATGCTTGTAGTCAGAATTTTTTCAACAATATATATTGTTCAAGCCAATCATGTGTCAATTTTCATGAAATCTAATAATTTCTTGATTAAATGTAAACGTTAGTTTTTTTGCCTTAAACTAATTAAGGTTGACAGTCCTTTAATACAATAATAATTTATTTGCCACATTCAAAAACTGTGTCGGGAAACATGCCATTGCTGATGCAACCATGCCACAACCATATCTTTTCCTTGCGTGTTCGCTTATTATTGTAAAAATAAATGATGTGCCTTCCATAAGATGGTTTAAATATGCTTACTAATTTATAACTACGTAAAAAAATTTATATTTTGCATTGGTTTGCGTATTTTTTCTAGATAACATATTTTATTCTATCAAAAAACAAATAATTTTTCGAGTTAGCATATTTTGTCGGAAAATAAAACCACTATTTTTTTTAGATATATTTATTATTTAACCAATTCGTGAGGTGGTTTACTCAATACGAGATATAAAAATTGATCAGGTAATACAGAAAAAACATAACAGAAAAATATTCAATAACATCATAATGATAAGTTCATCAGACTTTTTCTGGCACAAGTTGTCGTAAAAGCAATGGTATTCTTGAGGAATGACTTTTTTTTTAATTTTTGTAGATGTTTCCACTTATTTGGTTGTATAGGAAGTGGTCCAGAATCTAAACGATTTGGTTTCCGTTTGCACCAATATTTTTTTACTCGGAAAGGTAAATCAGAGTATTCATCGTTAAAATTAATTTTAAATTTAACGTTGCCATTTGGAAGATAAATAAGCGAGCGTAATTGTGACACTGTGCATAACCTTGGCCTTTGTCTGGTCTTATACTATTAAAACGCATTAGTTCCTCGTCATTATAATCTTTAAAAAAGTCGTAGCTTAAAGAAATTACATCGAATGGTTTGTTTATTACCTTGTTATCAATTCTTACGGTCTTTCGAGCTTCCTAGTGTAATTAACATAATCAATTGGCAAATAAATCGACTTATTTTTCAGATTTTTTTCTATTTTGGCATGTGCGCCATCACATCCCAGCTGCGTGTGACCATTTTCTAGATAATTCTGTTCTATTACTTTATTATTTTCTATTGAAAAATTGGACAACGCGGTAGACAAGAAGTTATTCCGGTTTTGTTACCCGCAACCATCTGAAAATTGTATAATTGGCATCATATCAGATAAATAATGCGTTTCCAGATGATGTATTATGCAGGAAACGAATGACGAAGCAGTTAAGTTCCCATTTATTTCGCTCTACTAATAGTTTGTACACTGATGAGTTCCCATATTATAAATGGTACAATTGTGCACTTGTAAACGTTGTTTAAAGTATATATCGGACGCATGGCATAGTCCCTTTTGGGCATAAACTTTATCTTGGCTTTTCTCAACTTGGGCACGTTATTTTTGCTCATTTTTTTTTTGTTTATTGTATACTTCTGAAGATATTTGTTTTGTTTCATAACCCACACATGTAACGCATTCGTCATTGCGAGCCCTAAATATAGTCATTTTCTGCATCGAAGCTTCTTGAGAATGTAAAATATGACATTGGCTTAACTTGTTTCTCTGAGCATTTTATAAGATAATCATTATATATACAGCAGTTTTTGTTGCAAAAGTTGTACCCAGATACATTTTACTAGTTTTTTTTTCGACTCTCTCCAAATTTTGGAAATAATTTTTTAGAAACATTTTAGAAATAATGGTTTCAAATTTCCCCCTCCGATTTTCGACAAACAAATTTTGGGACCAATTTTTGTCAAGCTCTTTCAAACAAAACAAGAATTTTGAAAATCGGTTCACAAATGACAGAGTTATGCGTGTACAAACATAAAAAAAAATAAAAAAAGAACAAATACACGAATTGATAACCTCCTTCTTTTTTGAAGTCGGTTAAAAATAAATAGTCAACCACTTTTTAATTCAACATGTGTTTGTATATGAAAACAAATTTTTGTCGCTTAAACTTATAAGTCAACAATAGCTCAGTGTGTAAAGAATTTGTCTTCAAATCTGAACGAGCACAGGATCGTGTCCCATGTGGGACAGAAAAAAATATAAATAAAATAATAATACAAAAATATGTATAACATTTTTTTTAAATTTTCATTTGTTTATTTGACTACTTATTTTTTTAGCTTCCAGTAAGGCAATTAGTAATTAGTTAACTACTGTGAAAATGTAAATACATTTGTAAGGGGTACCCCTAATTTTTTTGACTTCTCAAACAAAAATAAATAGTTATGGAGTCAAATTGTAAGTAGTTACGACTTAAATCCTCATATACTTCTTTGCCTACCAGTAATATATAGATTGCCCATCTGATGGCTTTCCTGGGACCCGTTTCTCAAAACTACAAGTTACAAATCTACAACTAAAATACACATAAAACAACAACACTTGAAATTTTGTTGTTGTTTTGTGTGTATTTATTTGCAGATTTGTAACTTGTACTTTTTGAGAAACGTGGCTCTGTACTATATAGTACAATAAAACATTGGTTATTTAGTTTTAAGATTTTTTAAGTTTGTTTCTCTCTTAAAATGTTTAGAAATACATCGTGTTGAACTATTCCGATGATTTCTTTTTCTTAGCATTCAATTTCTAGTCCAACTCGCACTGCACATATATATATATATATATATATATATATATATATATATATATATATATATATATATATATATATATATATATATATATATATATATATATATATATATATATATATATATATATATATATATATATATATATATATATATATATATATATATATATATATATATATATATATATATATATATATATATATATATATATATATATATATATATATATATATTCTCAATTTCGGTTTATTTGGTATTCATTCATTATTAAAGTTTTGCTCTTATGTATTACAATAATGTCCCATATCTATTAATGTTAGCAATTCAATTTAGAAAATTTACAAATAAAATTTCAAATTAAAATTGTATTGCCGCTTTTTACGCTCCGTTCCAAAACGTCTGTTATTCTTTTTTATTTGCTTAATTTTAATTTTCAGTAAATCTCAACTTAATCCACGCACAGCCTTTAACTCCAATCAATATATTTTAATGATACTTTATTGACTCTGTTAGCTGAGTAGGGAATAGCAAAAAATTGTTTCAGCTTTTGTATAACAATATATTTTTTCAATTTTAGCATATACTCGTATACTCGCATGTTAAACCTTAGATTTATTTCTATTTAATTTAAATAAAGTTTAAATAGTCAAGCTTCCCAAATAAATATAAAACAATTATGTAGATTTGTCTGTTGTTGAATGAGACTTGAGACTTTCGGTGAAATATGAAAATAATCAAACAGTATTCATTAGCTTAATTTCGACAATTGTGTTAGCATGGCTTACATACTAATACAACTTTATATTCCTGCATTTAAACGTATTGTATTGTTTTTTAAAACTTGTATATTATAGGTCTATTGTAAGTCGATATATTTTTATATTTTTCAATGGCTTAGTGCAATAACTCTGTAAGCCACATGAAATCAAAATTTGTTTTTATGTGCTTATTTTCTTACCAGGTACCATAGCTTTGCATCCTAGAGAAATTGTTTGATTAATTCTAGTATTTTGCAAGTAATTCTGATGCGTATTTACAGTAGAAATTTCCAAAAATCAAACAATTTAAAATTTTGTTTAAACTTAAATGTCGATGTATTCAATATTTTTTTTTTATGTGTCTTATCGAGTTATTGCACTAAGGCTCTCATTTGTACAAGTTTTCACATTTGCCTCTAACTCAGTTCGAATACAAGCAATGCTTGCGTTATTTTACGTTGCTTTCTTGTTGCTCTTTGTTTTTCAGTCATCATCAACATCATATTTAAATAAATACAACTTCAATTTGTTCAAAGTTGGCAAGATAACAAATACACTTTGCAAAACAATTTTACATAGAAAATTTCGCAATTCAACGAAAATTAATTGTTTTTAATAATATTTTAATATAAATTTTTTTGTTAAAGGAACGATAGGGAAACGTTACAGTGGAAGTTAACGAAATCTTCGTAATTTCAGTGGTTCGTTATTGTACTAGCTAAAGTGCGAAGGGCATACTCTTTTCTTATAGGATGGCTATGCTGGCGGACTTCGTCTTAGCCTCAGCAGAAAGGATGATTCTATGGCTGGGTATTGCTGAAGTCTCCTTCGGGTGTTCACGTGATTGCTTCGGATGCTATTAAAATCACTGGGATAGGTGCTGGTTTAATAACTGATGCTTGACCAGTGCTAGTGGCTGGTTGGACTTCGGTCAACTCATGGAAGGCTCTTTGTGCTGTTACTAAACCAACACTGGCTGCATCAGTAGTGCTTTGTGGTCGGCTGCTGGAGAAGGCCAGTATGGCTATTGTCGGCCTTTGTGATAGACTTCTAGCTTGCTGGTTAATCCTTGGTTGGGTTCGGCTGCATCGCATTAGCTGCTGATGAAGGGTGTTTATGCATGGAGGGCATACTTGTATGTTCCAGCTCACTTGGGTCCAATAATATTGGTCCCTTTGTGATACCTGTAAAGAAAAGGAAAAAGGAGATAAAACAGGACAGAGTAGTAATAGGGTGAAAGGAGAGAAGTTAATAAAGAGATTAGAAGTTAGTTAAAAGAGATGAGAAAGAGAGGTAAGGCGTACGCAGTTCCGTGAAGGAATGGTCGTTCGTGAATTAAAACGCCATTTGGGTAGTCAGCGAGTGAACCCCCCGCTGCTCCTGATGAAGGAACTTATGTTCTTGAGCTCTATTTCTGAGAACTCGGAGAGGCTACCGAAGAATCTTTTGCCCAGGAGGCGAAGGCGGTGGTCCTCCAGAGCTGGACAAAGGCATAAAAGGTGCATTATGTTCTCTTCTTCTTTTTCTAAGTCATTACTGCTTGTGCAGTAGTCCTTGTATGGGAGCCCGCAGAGATTGTCAATATCGACATCCCGAAGCAAGGTTCCACTCTTAGCCAGATCATCCGCAATAATGTTGCCTGAAACGGACTCGTGCCCGCGTACCCATTTGAGGATGATGCCTAAATTGCTCGCCATCGTGTTAAGTGCTGTGCGGCATTCCAGGACTAGGCTGGATGTGGTGTACACACCAGTGAAGGCTTTAATCGCCGGTTGACTGTCGGTTATGATCTGGACATCAATATTTGATATCCGATAAAACCTTACCCAGTATATTGCTCTTCTCTATCGATGGTACCATCGATTGTTTTGCAGCTCTAATGTAGGCTATACATTTTGTAAAAATTAGAAATTTTTTTTAACACTGTGGGCACTATATGGTATTATATAAGACCAATTTTACCAATAAAATTCTTTAGTCGTCGGACAGATTATAACTTCCAAATTGTTAGCCTTATCGACAAAAAATACATGGATGAATTATAGGCAGGATGTAGGCTCTAAGGTCCGTACAAAATTAGTCACCTGTAGTAACATAGTGGGCGATATGTGTTGTTGTATATGACCAATTTGGCCAATATAGTTCTTAAGTTTTCGAAAAACCCATGTCTTCAAGCTAAGAGTTTGATCCACAAAAATGTATTGATAGGTTGTAGCCAAGGATTTAGTCTATGAATTCTGTAAAAACTAGACAGCCATTTTTAACACTGTGGACGCTATATTTTGTTATATAAGACCAATTTTGAAAATACAAAACTTTTTTATAAAACGAAAAATGTAATGATAGGTTGTAGCCAAGGATGTAAGCTATGAATACTGTAAAAACTAGACAGCCTTTTTTAACACTGTGGACGCTATATTTTGTTATATAAGATCAATTTTGAGAATACAAAATTTTTTTATAAAACGAAATTCAAAGTGCATTCGAATTTCAAAATGCATTAAAAATTTTTCTTGATATTGAAAAGGACTACTTCATTCGTATTTTAGTTAAATAATAACTGGTTTCGGAAGCAAATTACAACAAAATCATATAGAAGTACAAACAAGTAGGACAATTTGAAAAATGTGTATAGTTTGAAAAACTGATGTAAAAGTCGCATACGCAAGTCTTCGCAGCTAGTTTTTTGAACTATATTACTCTATAATATTTACATTAAGAATCTACTAAATTTTCAGGGACTCTCGGGTATACTTTTTTTGTATATCTACAAAGATTTAGAAAATGAAAAAGAAATATTTTCTGTATTACACCTGTAAACCTTAAGTGAAATAGCAAATATATAAAGTTAAACAGTTTAAAATAGCTGATATAATACTTTACCAAAAAAAGTTACTTTATCCGAAAACGTCCGACATAATCGATTCAATACGCCAACAAATTTGATATAAAAGTCAATATAGAGTTACAATAAAATTTTTTTTTTATGTTCAAAATGCCATATTTTCCGAACCAGATAACATAGTGATAAATAAATTTGATTTTAAATAAACTGATTTGTACCCTTTGAAACTGCGTTTAAATTTATTCAAATTCGATATTTTTGATTTTTCCCCCGGTAGATTGGCTGTTTTCCCCTCTGTGCGACGATATATATATATATATATATATATATATATATATATATATATATATATATATATATATATATATATATATATATATATATATATATATATATATATATATATATATATATATATATATATATATATATATATATATATATATATATATATATATATATATATATATATATATATATATATATATATATATATATATATATATATATATATATATATATATATATATATATATATATATATATATATATATATATATATATATATATATATATATATATATATATATATATATATAATGGGTGATTTTATAAGAACTATCGGAAAGTAAAAAAAAAAAAAACACATAAAATTCAGAAAAATGCATGAAATATTTATTTGGATCGATAGTTGGGTCGATATAATTTAATGTTTGAAGATTATTTCATGCAAATGCTGGCCGCAGCTGCGCCTCAAATGGTCCATCCGCTTAGTCCAATTTTGGCATACTCTTTCCAACATTTCGGCCGGTATCTCACGAATAATGTTGGCAATGTTGGCTTCCAGTGCGTCAATCGAAGCGGGCTTGTCGCTATAGACATTAGCCTTAACATAGCCCCACAAAAAATAGTCTAGAGGCGTTAAATCGCACGATCTGGGCGGCCAATTGACTGGTCCCAAGCGTGAAATAAACTGTTTACCGAACTCACCTCTCAATTGGTCCATTGTTTCGCGTGCTGTGTGGCATGTGGCAACGTCTTGTTGAAACCACATGTCATGCAAGTCAAGCTCTTCCATTTTGGGCAGAAAAAAGTTTGTTATCATCGCACGGTAGCGCTCACCATTCACAGTAACGTTGTGATTCGCATCATCTTTGAAGAAATACGGCTCAATGATGCCGCCAGCCCATAATCCGCACCAAACGGTTGTTTTTTGTGGATGCATTGGTAGCTCTTGCAATGCTTCTGGCTGCTCTTCACTCCAAATACGGCAGTTTTGCTTGTTCACGTATCCATTCAACCAGAAATGAGCCTCGTCGCTGAACACAATTCTTCGATAAAAAAGTGGATCTTCATCTAACTTTTCAAGAGCCCATTTTGGTAATAAAATTCAATAATTTGCAAGCGTTGTTCGTTTGTAAGACGATTCATGATTAAATTATAGACCAAACTGAAGATGTTTGACAGTGGCACAAGATACAAAACGTGCGTGAGCTGTCAAAACTAGTGTTGCCAAAAAGATAATAGCAAAAAAATCACTCGTTATATATATATATATATATATATATATATATATATATATATATATATATATATATATATATATATATATATATATATAATGAGTGATTTTTTTGCTATTATCTTTTTGGCAACACTAGTTTTGACAGCTCACGCACGTTTTGTATCTTGTGTCACTGTCAAACATCTTCAGTTTGGTCTATAATTTAATCATGAATCGTCTTACAAACGAACAACGCTTGCAAATTATTGAATTTTATTACCAAAATGCGTGCTCTGTTAAGAAAGTTCATCGCGCGCTTCTTCCATTTTATGGTCAGTTTAATCGACCTACTGAGGCTTCTATTCGGGCTATTGTAAAAAAATTTCGCACCAAATTTACATTGTTGGACATTAAACCACCAACACGTTTACGTAGAGTGCGAACTGAAGAAAATATCGCAGCCGTATCGGCCAGTGTTGGTGATGACCGTGAATTATCGATTCGGCGCCGTTCGCAGCAATTGGGCCTCTGTTACTCCACAACGTGGAAAATTTTGCGGAAGGATTTGGGTGTGAAGCCTTATAAGATACAGCTGGTGCAAGAATTGAAGCCAAACGACCTACCACAACGCCAAATTTTTGGTGAATGGGCTCTTGAAAAGTTAGATGAAGATCCACTTTTTTCGGTGAACAGTTTATTTCACGCTTGGGACCAGTCAATTGGCCGCCCAGATCGTGCGATTTAACGCCTCTAGACTATTTTTTGTGGAGCTATGTTAAGGCTAATGTCTATAGCGACAAGCCCGCTTCGATTGACGCACTGGAAGCCAACATTGCCAACATTATTCGTGAGATACCGGCCGAAATGTTGGAAAGAGTATGCCAAAATTGGACTAAGCGGATGGACCATTTGAGGCGCAGCCGCGGCCAACATTTGCATGAAATAATCTTCAAACATTAAATTATATCGACCCAATTATCGATCCAAATAAATATTTCATGCATTTTTCTGAATTTTATGTGTTTTTTTTTTACTTTCCGATAGTTCTTATAAAATCACCCATTATATATATATATATATATATATATATATATATATATATATATATATAAATATAAATATATATATATATATATATATATATATATATATATATATATATATATATATATATATATATATATATATATATATATATATATATATATATATATATATATATATATATATATATATATATATATATATATATATATATATATATATATATATATATATATATATATATATATATATATATATATATATATATATATATATATATATATATATATATATATATATATATATATATATATATATATATATATATATATATATATATATATATATATATATATATATATATATATATATATATATATATATATATATATATATATATATATATATATATATATATATATATATATATATCCATGGACTGGTGCTTTGGAGTACTAATATTTAATTTTTTTAGATTTCAATTTTTCCAGTGAAATAACTTTTTACAAAATTTGTTCTATATGTTTTATTATATCTTAATTTTCAGTGTATATGCCTAATCATGCAAAATAGTACAATGTATTCTTTAAGTTGTTTCTCTGCACGTTTCTGAAGACAAGAAAAAAAATGTATCAAATTGTCATCATCAACAGCAGAAGTTTTAGGAGTATGTTAGGGAGGTTTAAAGCATTTTTACTTTTAAAATTTATATATGTTCGTTCTTACATAAACACATACACAGCTGCTCGTTTTTGCTATTTGTGTCGCTGGTAAAGCTAACTTGAAAAACTTTTCTAACAATATCAAGAACAACAATGACAATGACAATGTAAAATTGTAAGGCAAATTTCCATAAATATGCAATAAGTCGAAAACAACTGATACACCGTATGTACATACATACATATAAATATGTACATATGTAACACATTCTTACATGCATATATATATATATATATATATATATATATATATATATATATATATATATATATATATATATATATATATATATATATATATATATATATATATATATATATATATATATATATATATATATATATATATATATATATATATATATATATATATATATATATATATATATATATATATATATATATATCATATTATGTATATTAAAGGTGTTCTTATTTGTATGGGCAAACTCTAAAATGTTTTGATTCCAGTTTGCCGGCCAAGTTTTGGTTCCTTTATATTAGGAAATTAAATAAGTAAAATTTGAAGCGAATCCGATAACTCTTAATGGACCCGGCAACGACTTCAATATACCTCTATAGAGTAATTTTTGAAAAAATTTCGACGCAAAATTAAGAATTTATATTTTTACCATCTCCGATTTTAAATGAAATTAAGCATTTACTATACACTACTCTTAAGTGCGCATCACATTGCGCATGAAGTAGCTCGATACCTCTTATGATTTCTATTATAGAGTCGTCTTAACTTGGGCATCTCGCCCATTTTTGCGAAAAGTTCGTCATATTCAATATTGAATAACTTTAGAGTTCGTTATCAGATATTAATAATATTGGTGTCATTTGAAAGTTTTCAGTCGACATTATCTAACAAATAATACCGCGTGACAGCATTTTTTGCAGAAATGCTAATATATATTCATTATTCTATAGACAAAACATAGTCAAACTGCGTACTTGGTTTTTCATTTCCTCATCTTTTCTTCTTTTTAAATGACTTTATGATTTTATTTTAAATATTTTTTTCCTATTAGTATCTAAAATATTTAGCAAACTCGATCCCAAATAAAACGGAAGACTCTGAAGAATTTTATAAAAAATTATACTTCAGTTCCGCTGAACAAAAATATAAAACAATGTCATGTTAAAAATATATCCTTCGACATCCTCAAGAGTTTCCATCAACATTTTTTTTAGACATATGTTGTCTGATTAAAGAGTTATAAGATTTCAGAACATGCCCGTATATCTTGTACCTTAAGTTAACTCTATAAGACCTAAAAATTTTATGATTTAGTCTCTCTTAGTGCTCTACCTAAATCAGAGCGTTGAGCAACGCATTAGCATCAGGGTACCAGTTTAATATACGTTCTAACTGATTCTTTTACCTGGTGTAGTCTGTAAAATAGACTACACCAATTAACACCGATATTTAAGACAATAAAAATTAAAGGGTGTTCTTTCAGTCAATGTAATTTCACTATGTAATTTAGACAATCTGCTCTATCTTCGGAACCGTAAGAGCTACAGACCTGAAATTTTCACAGATTATGTAAAACTTCGGGCGCTACAACAACAAATATATGACAATTAAAAATGAAAGGGTGTTCTAAAGCGAGCAACGAAGCATGTTGAAATACTAATGTAATATACAGACACTTATATATAGACACTTTAAATTATCAAAGTAAGTTTAATTGGTGTAGCCTGTAGAATAGATTACACCAATTAATACCGATATTTAAGACAATAAAAATTAAAGGGCGTTCTTTCAGTCAATGTAATTTCACTATGTAATTTAGACAATCTGCTCTATCTTCGAAACCGTAAGAGCTACAGACCTGAAATTTTCACAGATTATGTAAAACTTCGGCCGCTACAACAACAAATATATGACAATTAAAAATGAAAGGGTGTTCTAAAGCGAGCAACGAAACATGTTGAAATACTAATGTAATATACAGACACTAATATATAGACACTTTAAATGTTCAAAGTAAGTGCTAATTGGTGTAGTCTGTAGAATAGACTACACCAATTAACACCGATATTGGAAACAATAAAAATTAAAGGGTGTTCTATTAGTTATTGTAATTTTGACTATGTAATTGAGACAATATGCTCTATCTTCGGAACCGTACGAGCTACGGACCTGAAATTTTCACAGAATATGTAAAACTTCGGCCGCTACAACAACAAATATATGACAATAAAAAATGAAAGGGTGTTCTTAAGCGAGCAACGCAACATGTTGAAATACTAATGTAATATACAGACACTTATATATAGACACTTTAAATTATCAAAGTAAGTGCTAATTGGTGTAGTCTGTAAAATAGACTACACCAATTAACACCGATATTTAAGACAATAAAAAATAAAGGGTGTTCTTTCAGTCAATGTAATTTCACTATGTAATTTAGACAATCTGCTCTATCTTCGGAACCGTAAGAGCTACAGACCTGAAATTTTCACAGATTATGTAAAACTTCGGCCGCTACAACAGCAAATATATGACAATTAAAAATGAAAGGGTGTTCTAAAGCGAGCAACGAAGCATGTTGAAATACTAATATATAGACACTTTAAATGTTCAAAGTAAGTGCTAATTGGTGTAGTCTGTAGAATAGACTAACCAATTAACACCGATATTGGAAACAAAAAAAATTAAAGGGTGTTCTATTAGTTATTGTAATTTTGACTATGTAATTGAGACAATATGCTCTATCTTTGGAACCGTAAGAGCTACGGACCTGAAATTTTCACAGAATACGTAAAACTTCGGCCGCTACAACAACAAATATATGACAGTTAAAAATGAAAGATGTAAAATCTTGAAATTTTAACACACGCTAAAACTAAAAAAATCCAAAATCAAAAAAATTTCAAAACGAAAAAAACGCAAAAATGAAAAAAGCTCTTAAAGGAAAAAAATCGCCAAAATTAAAAAAAACGCTAAGACGCAATATATCAATAAAATTAAAAAGATCGCCAAAAAACTAAAAAAAACGGCAAAAATCTAAAAAGTCTTCAAAACAAAAAATCGCTAAAACTAAATAAATC
The DNA here is from genome assembly GCA_956483635.1 of Panzeria rudis. Taxonomy (NCBI): domain Eukaryota; kingdom Metazoa; phylum Arthropoda; class Insecta; order Diptera; family Tachinidae; genus Panzeria; species Panzeria rudis. The sequence continues at coordinate 87,980,843 of OY101449.1, read as the reverse complement.
ATCAGAAAATGAAAAAATCGCAAAAAAATGAAAAAAATCACAAAAACGAAGAAAACGCAAAAACCAAAAAAAAGCGCAAAAAACTAAAAAAACGCCAAAAAGCAAAAAAATCGCAAGAACTAAAAAACCACAAAAAACTGAAAAAATCGCCACAACTAAAATAAATCGCTAAAACTAAAAATATCGTCAGAAAGTGAAAACGTTATATAAATGCCATAACCAAAGAATCGACAAAACTAAACAAATCGGCAAAAAAAATGCAAAAAACGAAAAATCACCAGAAAAAAATTAAAACAAAATCACGAAAAGCGCCAAAAAAAAAGACCCCAAAAAAACAACGAAAAATACTTAAAAAATAAAAAACTAAAATTAAACTGTCAGAATGACAAACGGGGCAAAACCAAAAATGGATATACATATTTGTATTCGTATGGAACCTTTCGTGTGCGAGCCAAAGTCGCACTTTACTTAATTTTTTTTTGTTTTATTTAAAAACAAAATTTGGGGATACGTATGAATTATCATTGTTGAAAAAACATCGATATTTCGATATATCGATAGTTTATATTCGATATATATATCAATGCCGATCGAAATTTAAAAATATATCGATATCGATATATATCGATATACTTTTTCACTTGCTCATATTAATATTAATATGAAAATACTAAAATAAGCATCCTTAAAATATGTAAAGTCCATAAAAAGGACAAAAGATGAGGAAATGAAGAACCAAGTACGCAGCTTATCTATGTTTAGTCGCTAGATTAATTGATATATAGTGGTTTTTATGCCCAAGATATGGAAGAAAAGTTGAAGAACAACTGAACAAAAATTTAAAAGATGCCTTTGGAAAAAATTTTTTGAAATATTTCCTTCAAAATCGTTAATTGATTGTTTTGCAAAATATATAAAAATATTATAATTACTATTTTATTTCTACCTTTTTACGTTTAAAATTATTAATATTGAATATTAAGCACTAGGTCAGTTTTTTTTATAAAAAGTTATTTAATTATTTCAATATTTCGTTAGACTTTGTCTAACTTCTTCAGGGATAAATTATTATAACAATTATTCGAATAAAAAATATTAACAATACAAATTGTCACATTTGAAAAACAATTTGAAGTTAAAATTGAAATAATTTTCAAACCCAACAAAAAACTTAATACCATGAACATTTTTAAAAAACACCTTTCAGCTATTATTGTTAGTATATCTTGATATTAATGTCTGTAATTCTCAGCAACGCTATCAGTATCTGCTTTAAAGTTTATTCTACGGTCTGTGGGTGTATTAATAATTTGTAGCATCTCTAACATATATCTTCTTTGTAATTATTTTCTGTATTTAATACCGAGACATTCTCAAAATCTGGATAATGTCTTAATCTAGAACAATGTGATGCTAATGCTGTTTTTTGTGAAGAAATTATATCTCTATATCTTTCATTCGATCTATGTCCCGCAATTCTAGTCTTCAATTTATTCTTTGATGTACCTATATATACTTTATTGCATATTTCATTATCCTTACCTTTACAAGGAATTTTATATTCCATCCTTCATTTTACTAAATAATTAGCTAATGTATTATATGTTTTATGCGCCATTCTATATGTATTTCTATCAAATATATTGGATTTTTCCAATCTTTCTGATATGAAAGGTATATAAGTTAATGATTTGTATATTTTTGGTTCCGAAATATTATTAAACGCACTATTTTTATTTCGTCTATACTGGTCTATTAAGTTGTATGTAAGTTGTGTTGGAAAATGATTAGCATTCAATAAATTTATAATTCTATTCTCATTATTCTTGTGGAATTCATTGTCACTTATACCCAATACTCTTCTTATAAGATTCTTACCAGTGTTTATAATAACTCGTTTTGGATGCTTTGAGTAATAATTAATTATCTTTCGTGAAGATGTAGGTTTCTGATACCAGTCAATTGATAAAATATTCCCTTTTCTTATTACTAAAGTATCTAAATATGAGAGTTTTAAATCTTTTCCGCTCTCAATCGTAAACTTAATGTCTGAGTGAAAAGTATTAAACGCTGTTAATACATTTTCTATTTCAGATTCTGAAATTATGCAAAATAAATCATCAACATACTTAGTCATGATCTTAGGTCTAACAGATAATTTTTCTATGCAAATATCCAGCAATTTCTCCATAACAACATCGGCCACTATTGGAGATGCTGAAGAACCCATTGGTTCCCTTCTGTTGTGAATATATCTTATTGTTATATTTGAAATACCTATTAAATATTGTCACATGTACGTATGAGTAATATGATGGTATATATTACTCATACGTGAGACAATATTGCCCTCTGATATTGGAAATCCCAAATTGGAAAGTCGAAATAGATTAAAATCGTATATAATTTGCAAAATAAATCATCAACATACTTAGTCATGATCTTAGGTCTAACAGATAATTATTCTATGCAAATATCCAGCAATTTCTCCATAACAACATCGGCCACTATTGGAGATGCTGGAGAACCTATTGGTTCCCTTCTGTTGTGAATATATCTTATTGTTATATTTGAAATACCTATTAAATATTGTCACATGTACGTATGAGTAATATGATGGTATATATTACTCATACGTGAGACAATATTGCCCTCTGATATTGTAAATCCCAAATTGGAAAGTCGAAATAGATTAAAATCGTATATAATTTGTAAACGTTATGAGGCCGACAAGATTTTTCATGCCCGAGGTGGTCGAATTTGACACCCTGTAGTTCAACGTGTGTTTCAACATGGTTGTCCATATTTTAACACTCTTAAAGCTAACGTCCTGCTCTATGATTTTTATATGTATCGTTTTGTAATCAGATCGCAAGTTTCAAATATACGGACTAATTACCCTTTTTTCCAATTGGAAACACTATGCGTCCTACCAGAAAACTGTCGACTATTCTGCCAAATGTCTGAGAGAATTTTAGGGAACTCGGTTGATTGCCTGGTAAGATCCCAGATTATTTCTGTCGTCAGACATATCGGCAAAAAATGTTTCCTGGGTACATATATAGTCCATTATGGCTTGAAATTTTTGTAATTGAATGGACTTTGCAATAAAATGTTTAAAATATGGATTTTTTCATTATTTGTGGTACATCTTCCGTAATGACAAAAGTTGGTGAAAAACTTTGGAAATTTCATAAAATTGTTATATTGATCTACTATAACTCAGGAATTTTTTATCCGCTCAAAGCCAATTAGCAACTTTTTGATGCGAAATTTCGTCCCCTTTTAAACAGCATATAATTCATTTTAAACGAACCAACCTCTGACTATGAATGAAGTCTTAAAGATAAGTATACGTCGAATAACACAATTTTACAATTATCGCAGAATGCCTGAAATGAATTTTTTTCTTGTGCTTGGCACATTCTAGTTACCCTAAAAAATTGCATTAGAAAATTTATACCTTCCGAAAAAAAAATTGTTAAGCGGTGCAATGATATTCTAAGCTTTATAACTGCTACTACATATGCTTTTTTTACAAACACCGCAATGATTAGCTTGTCTGTGGAAAACACCCCAGGTCTATGGCGGGAATTTAACCCACGACCTCTGTACTGACTGGCTAGCATCGCTACCACTGAGGTCTATCGTTTCAGAAAAAGAATTTTATTGTCCCCTTGACATTAAACTTTAGCATTTCCAATAATATTTGCGAAATATTTCGGGTTTTACGAAAAACGTTATTGAGCTGGACCATTTAAAAAAAAAGGTCTACTTGTTTGTTTTTCAATATATATATTTTTTCCAAGGAACTGTATACAAAGGAGGTATCAAATAAAAGAGCTTTTGAAGGCGTATCTAAAAACATATAAATCATGAATAGTAAAAATAAAATAAATAATTTTTTTTTTCAAATGGTCCAGCTCACTAAGAGTTGTTGCAAAAAATTAAATATTTTGGGATTCGTCGTAAAAAACATCAAAGTTAATTTTTAGGAGGCCACAAAAAAAATTTTGTCTTTCGACCTACACTACTCTTTTACTTCTTTCTTATTTTTTATTATTATTTTAGTCTGTGTTTGTGTCAGTAGAGTAAAATAGCAAAAAATATAGGAAAATATAACAACAGCAACAACATAATAGCCATAGGTACAATTTCAGCTTCCATGATAAACAAGAAACAATTTCACAAACATTGAAATTTTTAAAAATAATTTTTTTTTCTTTGTTCAAATGAAATTGTGTAACAATTTTAAACAATAAAAATGCAATATGGCAAAAATATGGAGCAAACACTGATTAAGACAACTGGTTTGTATACACATATGAAATACATATGTATGTACGTAAGTTATACAAATACATATATAAGCAAGCCTGTCAAAAGATGACTAGAAAAAAATTAAATGGAACTTAAATATTAAAAAATAATGATGTTCTATTTTGCTGTAACAATGACCGTCAAACAGATGCCAATGAGAAACTAAGGGAAAATTTTATTAAAAAATGTTTGTACAAGTATGATTTGAAAGTACACATAACAAAATTCCATATATTATTTTCCGAAAAACATTTTTTTGAAATCAATTTTAAAAATTGATATTAATATTTAGTAAATATTTATGTACTTTATCTCATTCAAAAAACAACAACAGACCCATTAGTATAAGAACTAGTAGGCGGGGCGACCTGTATGTAGTTGACCAGACCTGGATTTCTGTACAGTACCTCGCCTACTTCTCCTACATAAAGTGTGGACTCACTAAGCCTGGCGCGGCTGCCACGCCTATAGTGCAGATAAGCTAGGTATCAAAATTTGAGTAATTGTAAATGTATGTGACCACGTCTGCAATTTAGAAATTTTAAAATTTATTATAATTATATATTATAATTGAAAAATGCCCATGGCAGACCATTATCGCGCATCTAAGATCGTAGACCCGCAGCTCCTAGTATGCCACGAAAGCGGTAAAATCTATCAGTGACCCACCCCCTTAATTTTTTATTTGACATTTTTTCTTAACGTACCCTGCCCCTATCACCACTCCTTAAAGGGGCTCCTATACAACAATTACAATGCAGACTAGAAATATATTGAAAAACAGTATCATAAATGCCTAGGAGTCCCCTCTAGAGGGTAAAATGTAAGATCGACCTCAAACTCAAATAAGCCTGAAAGCTCAAATAAAAAAGATAAGTAGTTTTTAAAGTTGAATTTTTTTCCAAAGTTTTTTTTAATTTTTTTAAGAAGCACCCATTTTAGTTTTTCCTCTTTGTTGACGCATAAAAAATTGTTTCCTTCTTTAGTGTTTGTGTATTTTAGTCTGTAACTCGAAAACTATAATATCACCACTTTGAAAAGTATACGGTTAATGAAGAATAAAATGTGCTATATTCACACAAAAAAAATTTAAGATGTAGTTTTCTTAAAATTTAGAAATAAAAATTTATTTTGGCTAAAAAAAATTTTTTTTAAAGAAAAATTTTTAAGAAAAATATTACTTTCTAGTCCTTGCTTAGTATTATTTTGAATTATCACCAGTAGAACGAAAGTTATGATAATTACAAAAATATATATAGAAAAATTTTAATGTCGAATAATCTTCAAAGTTTTTAATTAAAAAACAATTTTAATCACAATTTTCTGATAACACCAAACTGAACAAACGCACCAAGTTTCATCAAAATCGGAGACCTATCATTAAAAAGTGATTTTTCATGGAATTGATGACTTGTCCTTTATCTCCACCCGTTAGGGACGCTCCCACACAAATGTGGTGGTTCAATGAAACTATTAAATTCGACCCTGCGCCTAGGATGCCCCTAGATGGATCAAATGTATGACCCACTTTCATTAGTTTTCTAGCAGCAAACTTTTTACTGAATATACCTACTTTCTATAGTAGTGTTTAGCATTTCCCGGAAACGAGAATGAAATGTCGCGTTCCCGGGAAAAGTTAATTTTCTAAATAAAGTAGATTTATTAAGTGAAAATTGGCGAAATTTCGGTTGTTTTATTAATGTAAGCATTCTTTTTAAGTAAAAGTTATTATAAAAGCAATTCTAAAACAAATTTTTAGAATTTTTAAGTGAATTCAAGCAAATAGATATATATATATATATATATATATATATATATATATATATATATATATATATATATATATATATATATATATATATATATATATATATATATATATATATATATATATATATATATATATATATATATATATATATATATATATATATATATATATATATATATATATATATATATATATATATATATATATATATATATATATATATATATATATATATATATATATATATATATATATATATATATATATATATATATATATATACACATATATATATATATATATATATATATATATATATATATATATATATATATATATATATATATATATATATATATATATATATATATATATATATATATATATATATATATATATATATATATATATATATATATATATATATATATATATATATATATATATATATATATATATATATATATATATATATATATATATATATATATATATATATATATATATATATATATATATATATATATATATATATATATATATATATATATATATATATATATATATATATATATATATATATATATATATATATATATATATATATATATATATATATATATATATATATATATATATATATATATATATATATATATTTAGAAGATGAAAAATTAAGTGTCAACAACTTTTACAAACAGAAAATCACGACCTCAGACAACACTTCTGTATATATAAAAAACTATAGATTACCACATTCACATACAGATATAATAAATGAACAGGTACATAAAATTCTTGATGACGAGATAATAGAACCATCCATTAGTCCATACAATGCTCCACTCCTTTTAGTACCAAAGAAAAACATGGAAGATAAAAAGAAATGGAGACTTGTTGTAGATTTTAGAAAACTTAATGATAAAATCATTAACGACAAATTTCCTCTAACTAGGCTAGAAGATATTTTGGATAAATTAGGTAGAGCAAAATGGTTTTCTACACTCGATATGACGAGTTCTTTTCATCAAATTGAATTAAATAAAGACTCCAGACCACTAACTGCATTTTCAACACCACAAGGACATTTTCAATTTAAAAGACTTCCATTCGGACTCAAAATTTCATCTAACAGCTTTCAAAGAATGCTTACAATAGCATTATCCGGACTAGAATCCGAAGCATTTCTCTATGTAGATGATATAATTGTATACGGTTGCAGTTTAAATCATCATAATCAAAACTTAATAAAAGTTCTTGATAAGCTGCAAAAATACAATCTAAAATTGAATCCAAAGAAATGTTGTTTTTTGAGACCTGAAGTAGTTTACTTAGGACACCTAATAACAAAAGACGGTGTGAAAACAGACCCATCAAAATATGAAGTAATAAAGAACTATCCAATACCAAAAAACACAGACGAGGTACGACGATTTGTTGCATTCTGCAACTACTATAGAAAATTCATACCAAATTTTGCAGACATTGCGAAACACTTAAATATGTTATTAAGAAAATCAGTAAAATTCCTATGGACAACTGATTGCCAAAATGCTTTTGACACTTTGAAAGAAAAACTAATGAAACCTCCAATTTTGCAATACCCAAATTTTGAAAAACCTTTCATTTTGACAACCGACGCCTCAAATTACGCACTGGGAGCTGTCTTGTCTCAAGGTGAAATTGGCCAAGACCTACCAATTTCCTATGCAAGTAAATCTCTACAGAAACACGACTTGAACAAACCAATAATTGAAAAGGAATTGCTCGCAATTCATTGGGGAATAAATTTTTTTAAACCATATTTATACGGTCGCAAGTTCATAGTAGTAACAGACCACAGACCACTAATTTCCCTGTTCTCACACAAACATCCATCATCAAAAATGACAAGAATCACACTAGATCTAAGCGATTACGATTTTACAATTGTCTATAAAAAAGGAAAAATAAACACTAATGCAGACGCATTATCAAGAATTGAAATAAACTCGGAAATACTTAAACAAATACTACCGTTGGAAAATGATGAAACAGACAAGAAAATACTAATAACCACAAGGGCAATGAAAAAGAAAAATGAAGATAATATGAAACTGAAGGAGGCAAATAACATAACAAACAAAGAGGCAAATAAAGGCAATAGTAATGAAGAAATGGATATAAATGAAGCGCGCGTGAATAGAAATAATATGGAAAAAAGCATCTCTCTGGAGTCTGATCAACTTCTGATATGGGAATGCACATCCATAAATGATATCAAAAATATGAAGAAATTACAATTTAATAAGTTTAAAAATATAAAAGAGTTCGACATAAAAATTGAAGATAGTATTGTGCACATGGGATGTAACGATAATTCATCGAAACAAGATTCGGTTATGAAGAAGTTACATGCCAAAAACATACAAAATGATAATAGTATGCATACGAGATTCAGCGATAACTCAACGAAACTAGATTCGATTCTGAGGAAACTGATATCTAAATTGAATAAAGAAAACATAAGAGAAATAGCGATATCGAACAATGATGAAATATTTAATATATACACAAAAGAAGAATTGAAAGAAGCATACGCAAGATGCAGAATAAACAACAAAAGTCCTCAACTTAGAATATTAATATACAATGCCCCAATAAGAATAAAAGATGACATATTAAAGTATAAACTCATCAATGAATTCCACAATACCACACACGCAGGCCACCTAGGAATTAGAAAAACGATCATTAAATTGAAACAGCGGTACATTTGGAAAAACATGAACAAGATGGTTAAACAATTTGTAAGATATTGTGACAAGTGTAACATAAACAAAAAAACAAAGAACACTAAAGAACCACTTACGTTAACAAACACCCCAAACAACAGTTTTGAGATAATATCAATTGATACTGTAGGACCTCTTCGTATTTCAAACAGATACCGATACATATTGACAATGCAATGTGAACTAACAAAATTCGTTATTGCGCACCCAATGTCAACAAAAGACACACTTACAACTGCCAAAACTCTAGTAGAACAACTAATTTTAAAATACGGAAAATTTAAAGTGCTCAAATCGGACAACGGGACTGAATTTAAAAACGAACTAATGCGTAACATATGCTCATTACTTGAAATCAAGCAGACATTTTCAACCCCTTATCACCATGAAACAATAGGTTCGTTAGAACGAAATCATAGAGTTCTCAATGAATTCTTGCTAACAACAGCAAACGATTATGAATGGGATAAGTGGATAAATTATTTTACTTTCGCCTATAATACGGCACCCAACATAGACACTGGTTACACGTCATTCGAACTAATTTATGGTAAATTACCATGTTTACCATCGGGAATCAATAACACAGAAGAAATAAAAGTCTACAATTACAATGATTATGCAAAGGAACTGAAATAAAAACTAAAATTTTCTTTAGAAAGAGCTAGAGAACTGACAATAAAAACAAAAGAAAAAAGAATACTAGACAATAGATATAATAACAAATTGAACTTAAAAACAGGAGATTTAGTTTTAATAAAAATAGAAAATAGAAAGAAAAACCAAAGCCCGTACAAAGGCCCGTATAGAATAATTAGGAGTAATGATGTAAATACTATTATAGATTATAACGGAATAGAAAAAGAAATGCACAATAATCAATTAAAACCATACCTAGGATTAAGAACTAATGAATAGAAAACCTATGCAAAAACAAAAGTATAGAGATACAAAAATTAATTATGTAAATAGATTTTAAGAATCACTAAGTAAAACATCATTTTAACAGTACTATGAAAGTGTCAAGAAAAATTACTCCCCTAATTTTTCTCTTAACGGTGAGGGTGTAGTGTACCTTCTAAGCGTCCACTGCTTACCCAACAACCAACCTAAAATATATACATACCACCCGAATTACTGTAGGGTAAATACCATACACAAGGATCAAATAACGGCATTTACCCAATGACTCAATGTGTTCGAACACATGAGTCAATACAATAGTAAAGCTGATCAATCAGAGTGTGAGTGACATAATTTTGATTGTTTAATGTAAATGAGTGCATTCCTTACTCATGCATTCTGATTGGTCACGGTATTATACATGGGGAATAACCATGATAATTCCATGGTACTGATAAAGAGGCATAGATTTAAAGAATTAATACTATAAGTTAGAATAAGTAGGCAATAGGATAGAATTAGTATAAAAAGGGCAGTAGCCCATAAATAAAGCAGACTTTGTATTAGAAAACTAAAAGCGACGCTTGTTGCCTTGTTCACTTTTTCTTAGTCTCTAATCTGGCTGTCGCAAGACGCCTAGCCATTAAGCTGAAACCCTACAGCTGCATAAAATTATATTGGGCTATAGGGAAATAAATATACACACACACATCCTAAAACACTACAATATATATATATATATATATATATATATATATATATATATATATATATATATATATATATATATATATATATATATATATATATATATATATATATATATATATATATATATATATATATATATATATATATATATATATATATATATATATATATATATATATATATATATATATATATATATATATATATATATATATATATATATATATATATATATAAGGAGCATAGGCCCATAAAATCAAGCAAATATAGTTTATAGTTATTACACAGTAAAATACGCCATAAACACTAATTGACGACTATTACCGCAATTAGTTAAAAATTTTATTTTAAGGCCTCAAAGTCATTTTATAAAGAACTTACCGTAATGCTTCTTAATTTTCTTGAAACTTTTCCGGAAGGATTCTTATCGTTAAGTACAAGCAAATTACAGTACAATATTCAGCTGCGCCGAATTTTATATATCCTGAGCCACAATCTATCGAAATGTCTTTGATTTTTAATGTTATTTCTCTTAAGACATCTCTTTCAAGGGTTTCAAGAATAGCGTCGACTTATAACAAATTTAAGTAGTGTCAACTCAAAGTTTTTACATCTTATATAAGACGAGAATTTTCACTACAATTTCGAAAATTTGTTCGCTAATTCTGCTTAAAATCACTCAAAGTTCGTTTAATATTGAATTATTTACTTTAGGAAACGACTAGAGCACATCAATCATTGATACTTATACAAATTATTCCACTACTTTCGGTTATATTGATTAAACGACACTCATTACTAAATTCATCTTGCATGTACTTTTCGAATCAAGCAATAATTTTTCTCGTAGAGGGATTAGGAGAAATGGTATGTATGACTTCAATTTCATGAAATCTTTATGAAATTTTCGTATAATTTTGAACCGTTCACATTTTTATTTTGTATTAACAAAATTTTATGGAAATTTTACTGCCAGTTTATCGATGTCGATGGAATTCCTTCTTTCTTACAGTAACATTTGAAACAAAAACTAAATTTTAGAATTTGTTTTTGTTTTAAATGAAATTACAAGAATGAAAAATTTCCTTCTATATTTTATAAATATATATGTCAAAAGAGTGCATATATTTATGAAATAACTTATACTTTTAATTTCCCGTTTTTCGGGAAGTCTCAGAAGCTTGCCGGGAATATTTTAGTAGAATTTTCCCGGGAATTACCTCCCGAGAATTCCCGAATCCCAAACCCTACTCTATAGCCATTCCTTAAGGGGGCTCCCATAAACTTTACATGCCCTGTTAGATAATCGACAACGTGGCGTATTATTAATATTTTTTATTAAATATGTGTCATACTGAGCACTGATGTTAACTTTAATTTTTAGTTAACGTACGGCCCTCAAAAATTACCGCTTTTAAGAAGAAATTACGGTACGCAAAGGTTTGTAATTAAATCAATTGTAATGCATACACAATTTATTTGAATTTGAAATGTGTTTTAACAAAAATTTTAATAGAAGTTTTATTCATATCAAACCTAAACTGAAAAACCATTTTGAATAAAATATGTATACATATATTCCGTCAATTCAAAATATATAAATTTAATACGCTTAAAGTACATATGTATGCTATGAACATAAAAAAGACAATGTGTTTAAAGGATTCTAAAATCATTCAACTATGTATTTGAACGGCCGAGCAAATTTTATTGAAAGTTTCTTGAACAATAAAAACATTTTTAATGACTGAAAGTTCTTAAAAACATGCTTTACACTTTAAAATATTAAAATCCACCGGGTCGTGCTCAAATTTACAAGTTTATTGGCCTTTAGTTGCCAAAACTATTTAAAAGCTTTTAGCTTAAACATTCGCTTTGGACTCTCATGAATAGGGTTTCCGGTTTTAATTTTGGAAAAAGCAGGAAAAGCTTTTAAAAATATAAAAAAGCATTATTGATATTATAATATATATATTTTGCTCAAGGGATATTTTATTTAAGAATAATTTTAAATTTAAATAAAAGTACTTAAATGCATCTATAATAAGAAAATACAAAAGTCTACAAATTCGTGGAACTCGTGCAAAAAAATTTATAAAAGTTTTTGTTCTTAAAAAGGTTCATAAAATTATAAAAACATTCCGGCATTTTTCCATTAGTATAAAAAATATAGAAAATATAAAAATATAGAAAAATATGTTGAAAAGAAAACAACCTGTAGTTTATTAAAATCGATCCACAACTTTTGATTTTACTCACAATTGAGTAAAGAGATTTAATTGATAAAAGACACGATTTTCATACACTAATAAAATTTTAGATTGTGTCTTTTTTATGTGATGTATGGAAATGGGAATTATTATTAAATATAATATTTTTGAAATTACCGTCTTTTTAATAAAATTACCTTTCGCGGTCAAAAACTACCGTATAAAACAGTAATTACTGTACGGTTAACATTACTGTACTGGAGCAAAAGGGTTATTGATCTTAATAGATTTTTTGTATGTATTAAATTTTTGTTAATGCTATAAAATCGTTGATTGTTGATATATTCTCGAATGAAGTTTCGCAGTTATATAGGAATTTATGTATTAAATACCATGAAAGAAAAAAACAATAATCCTTTTCTGCTGAGAGCCTCAGAATTCTTAAGAAAGTTCCAAAAAATCCAAAGAATGCAATTCTGAGCAATTTTGCCCAATCCCATTTTGATCCAATACCCATTTTACACTTTACAAAATAAAGCTTGGAGTTCTTAAGGGAATTCACATTCCCATAAGAACTGTGTGTAAAAAAAAAACTTACGCAAAGTCAGGTTGGTAAATTCCTTTAAGAAATTTTCGTTTGCTAGTACGATGAGTATAACTAATTCACTAACGTAAAGAGATAAGTACAACACCATACAGGTATTTTTTAGATCTTATTAAGGCCTATAACACTGAAAGGAAGTTTTGAAATCGAATGAGAAACAAAAAAAAAATGGCAAAAAATTTTACATAGCCGAAGTGCCCTAATTTGAGACTTCATGGCCTTCAGCAAGTCAGAGAGCTGATATTTAAAACGTAATTAGTAATGCCCCCTGCTGTGTTCATGTAAAATTTTATACGTTCAGAAATACCTGATTTATGTTCCAAATATTTTGGTTCTGCCCCACTGTGCAATGGGACGTAAGTAAATAGCACTTAGATATCTTTGCCTTTAGGTATTAAGGTGTTTAGTCAGAAACTATAGTTTTTGGTAATGTTAAATTTTAAAATTATTTAATTTGCATTTTGTGTATTTTTCTGTTGCATTGCCTAAAGAACAAATGATGACGATTGGAAGCAGTTGTGCTCAATTTAAGTTATTGATGCCAAACGAAAGATAAAATAAAACAAATATATAAAATTGTTTTTTTTTTAATTTTGGTGTTTGGATTGGAAATTTCAAATCGTATTTTTGAAAACGAGTGTATCCCCAGGAAAAATTTTGATGGCAAAGTAGTAAGTTAAAATACTAGGAAACATACCTTTCACTACTTTGAAATTTTAACCAATTACTTGAAATGGCGATGTCATTGGAGGCAAGTAATTACCACATTTGATTAAAAATAGCAAGTTATCAATTTCAATATTCAGAAGGCATTGAATACACAAAACACAATAAAAATTACATGTCTCTGCTAAGCAATGCACTATGCCGTTTTCAGTTATTGTGTTATTTTATGCCTAGTGTCTTACTAGGCTACTGCACAACTCCCCAGCAAAAACTTTTGTAATTTTTGTAATCGGTAGTACTTTATTAATGGTCTACAAAGTAATGAGTGGTACTTATTTATTTTATTAATATGCTTCAAACTAGAACTACTACACAGTTTTTAATAAAAATTATACGCATTTTCATCATTATCTGACAGTAGTTTCATTTTGTTGACATGTATTAATAAAATCAATAGACAATAAATTTTTAAGTCAACATGTGTTTGTAGATGAAAACTAATTTTTGTCGCTTAAGCTTATAAGTCAACAATAGCTGAGTATGTATAGTGCTTGTCTTTATATCTGAACGAGCACGGGTTAGTATCCCAACTGGATAAAAAAATATTTTGTAAAATTTTATGACTGTCATAAAAATGTTATTGTTATTTTTCATATTAATATCATATGACAATACTATTTTGTTACCTATGTTTTTTCAATGTGCTATTTAGTCAGCTGTTTTTTGTTTACAACTTCAACGCAAGTTTTTATTTTCTGTTCGAAAAAATATCGAAAACTGAAATAAAACTGGAACAAAAATAAAAAGTGAATGAATAATTTTTATAAAATTTTTGTTTTGTTAACATAATTATATACCTTTAAATAGGAAATAATATTTTTAAAAACCAATTGTTTTGGTTTTATTTGTATTACTTTAATTATTTGGTGTTGTGAAAATGCTAAGTACTTCACTACTTGGTACCGCACTTGTCTTTAAGGTAATCAATAGAATAAAAAATAAATTAACAAAATCCAAAAACCCGACTGCGTAAAAAACTAAAAGAAAAAACAAGTCCATTGTGAGGAACATTGCAACATTGACATCCGTGAACAATTATTGCGAAGGTTTGAAGATTTGATTTTTAATGCTTCCAGACTGTATTCCTTTGTTCTACGCAGTCGGATTTTTTTATTTTTTAAATTTATTTTTTATTTGTTTTTAGTTATCGTACACAAACAGCTTCGTTTTAGATGTTTTGTTAAAAGTTCACTTTTTACGCAATTAGGATTTTCGGTTGCTGAACAACTTTAAACCGTCACTCATCATAAATGGTAATTCGAAATAAAAAACCTTAAGAAGAAACTAAAGATTATTTTCAAATACCTGTCGAACGATACCCATTTTAATATAGTTCGCCGACTTTATATATTTTTCGTACTCACAAAATGGCGTCTGTTGGCCGCCATATTGAATTTTAACTACTGTCATATCTTTAGTGACTCTCACAGGATTAAGAAAAATCGATTAACGTAAGAATCATAAAAATCTGCCCACGCGTTCGGCTTATATAGTGCCGCAAGGAACACACAAGCATACATACATACATACACACATACATACATATGCAGGCTGATAAACATAATACCCTTCTTTGCGTCGCGCAGTAGGGTAAAAAACAAAGGATTATGTACTATTGAATAAATTTAAAAAAAATGGGAAAGATTACGCAAAATAAATTATTTACATTTTTCTAAGACTTCCATGTTATGAAAAGTATTGTATAGAGTATGCATAAGAAAAAAGATTGATTAGTCAAAAGTTTCAATGTTTTTCAACTCTACATTTATTTGACATAATTGTTTCCCTAATGTTACTAATTTGAACAATTTTTCCGTTCACGTATTTTTATGGGCAGCACCTTTTTTGAGAGCAAATTTTTCAGTTTATTTAGTAATTACTCATTTACTGAATTTTAGTGTAACAGCAAACAAACGGAGCTTAACTTTTAGCGTTTATGACAATTTTCATATGGTAATACAACAGGCCGTTCACAGTAGTGGTATTCGGCCTTAAATAGTACTTTATTACTTATCACTTTAAAAGGCTTTGTGAATTGGCTAAATGCGTATAAAAATTTTTTAGTTTTAATTTGTTTATTTGACTACTAATATTTTAGCTTAAATTAGCCAAATAGTAACTAGCTAATTGCTGTGACAATGTAAATACATTTGTAAGAGTTACCCTTTATTTTTGGACCTCTCAAACAAAAATAAGTAGTTATCGAGTCAATTTGTAAGTAGTTACGACTTAAATCTTCATATACCTTTTTTGACTGCCAGTAAGCAAAGTTTTGTTGGGTATTTTGTTACAGCCTTAAAACTTGTTTTCACAAACGAACACAATTTAAAAAAAGTTATTTTGCTTTCCCAGGAGCTGAACTATTTATGGTCTGTATGATAAGCAAATACACTAGTATTGTGCCAATAAGAGGCAATAAATGGCATCGTTAATTAGTAATTGTTTAACTAGTGTAAAGTAATTCAGACGGTATTAAGTTTGTGGTTGAAAAGTATGTTGCTCGGTAATGACACTCATTACCAAGTTTTTGCTGGGTCCTTCTTTTTTTCATTATTATTTTTAACTTCTATACACTCAACAACTTTTAAGTCCGGTCCGGTAGTGGGCTTTCCATAGTTACTATATTTTTTCGATTTTTAAAAATTTTAAACACAAATTTTTCTATAAAGCATAATAAATCTTGCAATTCTTGTGTTTATGGTATACGATGTGGTTACAACTTTTATGTAAAACACCACAATAAAAATTTTTGTTGAATATTTAAACCCACCAACTTTTTGCTATATGGGTCGTTTAGCCCCTTTCTTCTAAAAATGGGAAGAAAAACTCCCCTTCAGCGGCGACCTATCGGGAAAAATTGTTTAACAATGTTCCTCGTAGTATTTAACATAAAAATATTGAACACATATTATACCTTAAACGTAAGGCTTACAAGATTTCCTATGCCGAGTACTAATTGTGAATAAGTACCAAATTAACCCTTAAGCACATTTTAAGTTTCAAATGGTTTTTAGTGTTCCAGTTGAGTTCGGAGCGTGAGTTAAGAGTCAATATTTTTTTTTAACACAAACACAACCCGCGAAGCGATTAGCTTGTCTGCGGAAAACACCCAGAGTCTATGGCAGGAATCGAGCCCACAACTTCTGGACTGACAGGCAAGCATAGTTACCACTCAGCCACAGAAGCAGATTTTTTAGCAGTGAATGCATTTTCTTCTTTCGGCATTTCGAATAGTAGCTTCGCTGAGTAAATATTTTTTACCTAACGGACTGAAGGATATTTTCCTCTTCCTGGCATATGGATTTGGTACCATCTATCGATAATGAAGTCGTGTTTGAATACTCCATAATGGCTACCATACTGAACTCTATCTATGCAAGGGATTTCTCTATGCGGCTGGATAAAGAGTGGAGAACAGCTTCTACAGACTAGCATTTGGTAAAGGTATATTGTGCAAGAGAGTGAGAGAGAAGTTCCACAGATATGTACATCCTCAGATGTATGTCAATAGCTCTTTCTTACGTTTTGAGCAGAACAAACGTCCAGCTGATCGGCCTGATATCCTTAAGGCCCAACTATAATATGCATAAGCTAGCTTAAGATAATGTCAACAACGAAAAGTCTGTCAAATACTTAAGCAAATTATAAAACACTTTTAGGTAAATATATTGAACTTACATGAATGTATGTATGCAGCGTTCTTACAAATATATCGCACTTGCTTAAGACCAGGATTCTATTCTACATGACGAAACAATTCATTCGCAGGAAAATCTGATAGAATTCTTCAAGATTTGCTTGTGAATGAAACAAGGTGTGTCGTTGGTGCCATAATATCACACAAAAAATATTAAAAAACAAATGTTTTGAACTATTTATGCTATTTTACATATTTCGTCAACTAATTTACAATAATATACATTCTTAAAACAGCTATATTAAGCATATGTATTTCTAATTTATAAAGCATACATTGCTGCTTTTTATCAACTACACTAAAAAGTGCAACTCTTATCGGATAGATAATATTAGTTCATGAAATTTTTCAAAAAATTTGCAAATCAGACAGACTTGTCAACAAATCTCTCACACATATTCTCTTAAGCCACACTATCATACTTTTTGAACACGCATGAGTTTTTTGACAGATCTAACGACTAATGACGTTTTATTTTCTAGAAAAAATTTAGCACTTTCTTATTTTTTATTAAATAAATCGGAATTCAGCATTTTTTATAAAGCAAAACTTTACCTACATAAGCGATGGTACAATAATTTCTAACAAATTCGCTTCCCTGAAAAATAATTATATATTTGCAAATTTCTATTAAAAAGTGATTGCTTGCATTTTTTGTAGAAAAGAAAACGCCAATATTGCTGCGTTACTCTGAAGGTTTGTTTGCCTTATTGCTAAGGTATTTATTGCTAGTCAATACGGGGGTAGGGTTTTGTTATTTTTACCACATACATACGTATTTTATATATTTTATATATAAAAATTAAAACAAATTTGCTAAAAGTTTGAAACAAAGCTAAAGCTGCAGTAATAAAAACTATAATATAAATTCTAAGGAACAGATGTGTTCCGAACAAAATAAGCCATAAATCAGGAAAAGCGATGAACAAATGTCTGTTTTATTCACAATTAAGTGAAGGAACTCAAATGATAAAAATCACAATTTGCATACAACATGCCTTAAAGTTTTACTATTAGCCTATAAACAGAAATTTTATAAAAAAATTCAAGATAATGTTTTTTAAATATGTGCAAATTAGTTATAGTTTTGAATTTTTGCAATATTTCTGCAAAGAAACTGTATATTTTTAGTATAAGGCTTTCAAATCTCAGGATTTAAGCGATTAGTACATATTTTATTTCTACGAATTGGATTATCGGTTGTAAAGTTATATTAATTTAAACATAGGGTATTTTATTAAACTTTTCTAAAAATTGGAATTTGACCCACGATAATTCGAAAAAACGACACATAGGGGCCAGATACGTTAAATATTGGTCTACAAAATCTTATTCAGATCCGTTGACAGGTATGCGATAACTGATTCGAAAATTTTAGGAATTACTCTATAACCAAAGAATTAGTATTTGTTTAATAACTATTATTCTACTACTGTGTTATTTAATCGTTTTAAAAAATTGAACGTAAAGAAATAAACAAAATATATAATTGAGAAGTTGGCTAATTAACAGTGACTTAAAAGTACATATATTAGTACAAATTTTATGAAATGTGTGTCAAATTAAATTACAGTTCAAAAACAAAATACAAGAATATTTATTTAAATTTATTGTTTATGTTTAATTAATTATTAAGATAATGTTACTGTCATCTGCTTGTGGTGCGAATCGCCACTAACAACCATTCACGTCAACCGAACAACACAGACTAACTTCATCTGACATGTGCAATTTCTGACTCCCGAGCAACAGGGTTAAAGATTTTGGACAAAAAATAATCGGAATTTGAAGTTTCCAATAGGTACACTGAAAGAATTTTGTTCATAAACTCTTTGAATTTTGATATTAATCCAATGAAATTTTTCATTAAAACCCAACCAATGTTATGCTTCGTTGGATTAATGAAACAAGTTTCGTTAAAATTTTTTTAGTGAACATTTCATTAAATATATGAATTCATTTCATTGCTCCAATGTAATAATTTCACTAAGCTAATAAACATATTTGATTATATCAGTGAAATTATTTCATTGTTTTAATGAAACTGTTTCATCAGTTTAATGAAATTATTTCATTATTTTTATGAAAGTCTGTCAATATTTTAATAATATTCTGCCATTATTTTAATGAAATTATTTCATTGTTTTAATGAAATTATTATATTACTTAGTAGCCTAATTAACTTATTTCTTTTTTATTGTCTATTTTAATTTATTGACAATACCTACGAAGACGCCAATGCACATCAGCAAAATGACCGCGCACAGCATCGAAGTCCGGCTGTTGATTCTCGTCATTTGTTTTTTAGGTAACGTCTTAACTAGCTCAGCCAACAGCACTGTCAAAACAATGTGTATAATAATATGAAAGAGTACAACAACAAACATATACAACTGTTTTTGTTGTTCACTTTTGTCTGCCAACTGTTGAAATAATTAAAGGTATGTTTAAAAAAATATGTATGAGATTTAATTATTTATTAAATACAATAAAACATTTCTTCAAATCAATGAAATACATTTCATTGAAATTATGACATTCTAGAACATGCAATTTTTTAATTTTTTTAAATTTTCCTATTTGGCTCAAATTTTCAGCACATATTTTTTTGGCTAAATGTAAAAAAATAGGGACACAATTCTCGAAACTACACATTTTACGAAATAAGTACACCCTAATGTACATACATGGCTCAATTTCCGCAGAAAAAATTGCACTACTTTAGTAGTACAACCTATTTTAGTTCTGCCAACTTCTTATTATCAACGTTATAGTTAAAGTGTTTTCCATTAATTTTCAGCACTTTTCTTTATTCCTAGTATTGATGGGCTTCCTGAATTAAATAAATATTTAACAACTTTTCCTCATTTAATATAACGATTTCTTTTGAACAGGAAATAGAGCACAATGTGCCATAATCGTCAGCATTTGAATTGTACAATAACGCTGATGTATACAACCATATGTAAGGCCTAACAAATACAGTGGGTGATAAAATTACCCTGCAAAAAATATCAATATTTGGAAGCAGTAATAGCCAGTGGAAGCAATACATTGCTTATTTAAGTATAAAAGCTTCCCCAAATGCAATAGAGTAAGCTAAAATTTTTTAACAGATTATGAATCCTAGTATGCTTCTTGGTAAGCTTACTGAGAAGGTATAAAATAACTAATACATTTTTTTTCGATTTGCTAAAGATTCTCTTTCAATCAAATCAAAAAATGCTCAACTTTAAATGATTGTTTGTAGCAAAAGCAACACAGTCCTTAACCACAGTCTTTAAAATTTAAACTTTAATGCTTCCGCGAAGCACTATTGTAAGGCTGGCACTCCAATTTATTCTTACGATGATGTACGAGGAGAAAGCAATTTTGAATAATACTTTGCCGACGCAATACAAAAAACAAAATATTAAATCAGTTGATGTTTATTTTCCTGCATTGAAAGTATTTGCCGCTTCAAAGTGAAAAAGTGATAAAAAATAGTAATAATTAACTGTAAAAGAAAAAAGGTATGTATATATGTAAAGACTTGCATATTTTATAACTGTTGATTAAAAGAAGTGCAAGCGTGTTAAGCTTTTTTCGTAAAATTTGTGCGATTTGTATAATTGACATTGGTTTATTACAATTTAAACATGTTAAGTAAAAGTAAAAAAAAAAAACAAATTAATTAGAAAAGAAAAAGAAAGAAATACAACAAACTTTTGATAGTATGCAAAAAGAAAATGAGATGACAAAAAATAAATTGCTTGCAGAAATTACATGCCTAAAAGAAACCACATGTAATCAAAATAAAATTATTTTCGACCTTATATCTGAGGTTAATGTTACGGCTAAGGCAAATTACAGCACAGGATTGAATCCACTAAATACCTCGACCAGTTTCCTATTAAAACAGAAGCTGATCTAGAAGATATGGAGTTAGAAATTTCAGAGGATACAAAGGATGCAATTGTAAATATGTTTTACAATTTCTAATTTTGTATACTACAATTAACTTTATTATTATTTCAGATTGCGACCATTAAAAGTATTGTTGGAAGAAAACTTATTAGAAAAAAAATTTCATCAATTTTTCACATGAATCTTTTGCAAAACTTCAATGTCGATGGAAAAAGGGCAAAAAGAGACTTTTGGACTACCCTAAGGTTTTGAATATAGTTTTTAGTAAGTAAAATGTTGAATCTTTTTCGAAGTCTTTTGTTTATATAAGTTTTACATGATATATTTTTATATTTTCAGAGTCGATTTTTAAAGAACAACTGCTGACAAAAGACGCATTTTTAAAAAAAATGCGAATAGGGGTCCATTTAGTAAAAAGCAGACTCTATAAAGATGAGTGTCTCAAAAGAAAGGCTGCTGCAGGAGGCAAAAACTTTTTTCTTGAGGATGAAGAAAACTTAAGTCCTAAGGAAAACCAATTATCTTTTGAAGAAATGCAAAATTTCCAAAAAATTAATTACATAAAAAATATTAAAAACAGAAAAAATTTACATCGACTCCTTTAATGAAATGTTTCTTTTATTTAAAAAACTATTTCTTTTTGGTACAAAATATACAGAAAACGAAAAAGCT
Organism: Panzeria rudis; assembly: GCA_956483635.1. Taxonomy (NCBI): domain Eukaryota; kingdom Metazoa; phylum Arthropoda; class Insecta; order Diptera; family Tachinidae; genus Panzeria; species Panzeria rudis. The sequence continues at coordinate 87,958,549 of OY101449.1, read as the reverse complement.
CTATTTCTTATCGATTTTGTAATATGTCCTTTTTCTTTTATTAAAAAAAAACAAATATTATAACTTGAACAAAAAAACCATTTATGACTTTTTAAAGAAAAATATATGTATCTTTACTTTTTGTTGTAAGCAAATGTGCTATGTAAAAAAGAGAAACATATAAATAAAAATTTTATTTTATTTAATAAAAATTAAAAAAAAATCTTTTTTATTGCATGAAATAATGCATTATTGGAAGGTGCTCAGTAATGAATAAAAATATGCATTACAGTTGAGCAGTTTATATGGCTATATTTAATGTAAAATAAAAGGCATTTGATATATAATTTGGTAGTGCATTATATAAGACATAACACAATTTAAACGTAATGCGCTTATTACAAATATTAAATTCATAGCATTAGCAAACATTTAAAACAAGCGCTTACGGGCAGCAAAAGCTATTGCTTCTAACCGGCTCATCGCGAACAAAAATCATGCCTTATTAAAGCGCAATTGCAAGTGATTCCGTTATATCGTCTCCCTTACAAAGTTGCTTCCAGATAAGCAATATTTTTTACTGGGTATGGAAACAAAGAATGGCAAGACCCTAAAAGCTATTTGAAATATATCTTATATTCACATGCATTTAAGTATTTTTAATTTTTTATAGAGGCGTAATCAAAAATTAAATTCAGCTTTAATTAAGGTAAGGATTATTTTTCCGCTCACTGTACATGACGAAAAGAATAGTAGTGATAAATATTCGTAGTAATCATAATCATTAAACGAGAGGAAACTAGAAAATCACAGTATTAAATAAAAATCAATGAACTTTGCAAGAGAATATACACACTTCGTTACATTTATACCTACAAACATACATACATTTTTGCCAATATAAAATTTAAATTATATCTAGGGAGGCAAAGAAAATATATATTTTTTTTCTTAGAATTTTAACATTGTCTTTTCAGAAGGAAAATATATGAGATAGATATTACAGGTTGTATTGCAACATTTGAAAAATTTTAATAAAATAATATTTGCTTTAAATAAAATTCAACTAAATATTCAAATCTATGCAATAAATAATACAAAAAAAAATAATAATAATGATTTTAAATGAGCTCTAGCTTTAAGCTTAAATAATATGTTTTCTGTAACCGATTTTTTAAAGTTAAATCGAACAAGTAGAAGCAACAAACGACAGTGCTGTAATAAATTAAAAAAACTTTCACATGTGTAATTATGAAACTAAGAATTTGCTCTTAAACAAGTAAGAGAGCTTTTTTTGGCTGTTGTGGGTATTTTATATCATTTACAATATATAGTAGGGAGGTATGGTAGGATATATGATGTTTTTTAACCTAAATTCGATGGGAACTTTGCACCAATTTCAATGAAAAACATTTTAACTCTTTTAAAATATATTTAGCTACATGCTACCGGACCAAAAAATGGGTCGTTATGTTATTTATATTTTTTATGAAGTCTTCAAAAGATGTTACAATTTTTTATAAAATTTTAATATTTTTGTTTTGCTCAAACATTTCCTGAAGCTATTTAGCATATTTAGAAATAATATTTGCTCGTCTTATATTTTTTATTTTATATCCAAAGAAATTTAATTATTTTTGGCTTGAGTTAGCTTTTAATTTAATTTTTCAATTAAATTATATTTTTATTTAAAAAGAAATGTGATGCATGTAGACAAAAAAAATGTTGACTGCGCGAAGGGTTGAACTGACGTTTCGATAGCTCCCGCTAATCTCATCAGAGTTCCTTACCACTTAGACCACTCGACCAAAGTCGGTGGTTTGCAGTCAAGAGTTGAATATCATATACTTTTAATCAATTCATACTGTCAGTCTTAGAGCTGTATTTCATTTGATAGTTATTGATATTCACTTTTTTCTTTTTGTCTTCTGTTAATCTTCTTGTTTTTATAATTTCTCTATTCTAGTATGAATTATCATTTTACAATAAAAATATAAATTTTTATGTATTTATGTATGTACGTGTGTTCTTTTGCGGCACTATATAAACCGAACGCGTATGCCGATTTTGATGATTCTTACGTCAATCGATTTGTCTTAATCCCGGGAGTGTCACTAAATATATGACAGTAGGCAACATTCAATATGGCGGCCAACAGACGCCATTTTGTTAATACGAAAAAAATAAAAAGTTGGCGATCAATATCAAAATGGGTATCATTCGACAGGTATTTGAATATGATCTTTAGGTTTCTCTTATGATTTTTAAGTTCGAATGACCATTTTGGATCTGTGACCGTTTAAAGTTGTTTTCTTTTATTTTTTTATGCAGCTGGGTTTTTTTGGTTTTTTAAATTTATGTCTTGTTTACTCGTATTGTAAGATTTTGCACTAATTGTCAATATACGAGCGCGGATCAATAAGTCCGCGACTTTTTGAATGAAACACAGTTTCTTTGCAAAACAAAAATTTATTTTTCAACATAATCTCCTTTTAACTCAATACACTTAGCCCAACGTTTCTCCGGTTTTTGTATCCCTTTCACAAAATAGGATTTTTCGAGGTCCTTAATATAGGCATTTTTTGGTCAATCATTTCATCGTTGAAGCTAAATCTTTTTCCACCGAGCCATTTCTTTAGATTTGGAAATAGGAAGTAGTCACTAGGGGCTAAGTCCGGATAATATGATGGATGAGATACCAATTTGTAGTCCAAATCATAGAGTTTTGCCATTGAGACTGCACACGTTTTACGTTTACGTTTATGGTCAATTGAGAGGAAACCATCTTGCAGACAACTTTCTTAAGCCCAGCTGATCACTTAAAATCGAAACCACACTGCCATATGAAATGCCTATGGCATCAACAATCTCACGCATTTTTACTCTTCGATCCGCCAACACCATATCGTGGACTTTTTCGACATTTTCGGATGTACTGACCTCAATTGGCCGTCCAGAACGTTCAGCGTCATTTGTACTTGTGCGACCACAACGAATGTCAGTAAACCACTTTTTTTACCATTGAAATATATGGTGCATAGTCTTCATAGTATTTATCGAGCTTTTCCTTGGTTTTATTGACTTTTTTTTGCAAAATATAATGTTTAATGAGCACTCGAAATTCACTTTTTTCCATTTGTAGATATATACACAAGGTTGTATGTTTTCAACAGCTGTTAAACGCAAAGTAAATGACGACACTTGTTCAAAATTTGACAGTAATCTACTAAGAGGCGGTGCTTCATGGGAACAGTGTTGCATTTCATATAACTACGAAGGAAGTTGGAAAAGTCACGGACTTATTGATCCGCCCTCGTATCTTTCATTTAAACAACTTTTATGTAGTCGGCAACGGCGAAAATTTTTCCGGAACGCGATGTAATATAATCATGTGTAATCAATCATGATTTGTATCAAAAGCAATTTATTGAGTGTTATCCATATTTTTTTAATTTGATCTTTAACTACGGAGTACAATGGGAAAAGGCCAATTTAGCGGCGGAGAAACTATATCTTCCAAAAGAATAGTTGGATCCAAAAAAAAAAATGTATGGATGAATTATAGGGAAGGATTCAGGCTACAAGGCGTGTTAAAATTTAGGTAGCTATTTTCAACATAGTGGGTGCTATATGTTATTATAAAAGACCAATTTTACCGATTAAGCTCTTTAAGCGTCGGAAAGCTCATACCTTCCAAACTAATAGTCTGATCCATAAAAAACTTATTCCTAGAAAGCCTGTACGCTATAAGGTCTGTAAATAAATTATCTCTTTTTGAACAGTGGGCGCTATATATTATTAGATAAGACCAATGTTACCAATAGAATTCTTACGTCATCGGAAACCCCATATCTTCCAAACTAATAGTCTGATCTACAAAAATGTAGATCAAGGATGTAGGCTATAAATATTGCAAAAATTAGACAGCTATTTTTAACACTCTGGGAGCTATATGTTCTTATATAAGACCAATTTTATTCATAAAATTCTTTAGTCGTCGGACTGCTTATAACTTCCAATTATTAGTCTTATCGACAAAAAAGTTATGGACGAATTATAGGCAGGATGTAGGCATTAAGGTTCGTACAAATTTAGTCACCTATTTTAACACAGTGGGCGATATGTGCTGATGTATAAGACCAATTTTACCAATATAATTCTTAAATATCCAAAAACCCATATCTTCCAAACTAATAGTTTGATCCACAAAGAGGTATAGAAAGGTTGCAGACAAGGATATAGGCTATAAATTCTGTAAAAATTAGACAGCTATTTTTATTACTATGGACGATATATTTTGCTATATAATACCAATTTTACCGATAAAACTCGTTAGTCGTCCGAAAGCTTATATCTTAGAAAGTAATACTCTGATCCACAAAAAACGTATGCCTGGAAAGGCTGTAGGCTATAAAGTGGGCGATATATATTGCTATATGCGACCAATTAAAATTCAAAATGTTTTCAAAAAATAAAATTCAAAGTGCATTAAAATTTCAAAATGCATTAAAAATGTGTCTTAAAATTAACAACCACTACTTCATTGGAATTTTAATTCAAGAACAATTGGTGTCGGAAACAAATTAAATAAATTCATATTGAAGTAGAAACTAGTAGGAAAATTTTAATAGTGTGTATAATCAGAAAAACTGATGTAAAAGTCGTATACACAAGTCTCCGCAGCTAATTTTTGGAACAATATTACTCTACATTAAGATTCCACTAAATTTTCTGGAACTCTCGGGTATCCTTTTTTTGTATCTCTACAAAGATTTAGAAAATAAGAAAAATCTCTCTTTTTACACTTGTAAACCTTAACTTAAATATATAAAGTAAAACAGCTCAAAAAAGCTGATATAACTTTTTATAAAAAAAATCTTTGTCCGTATACGTCAATCATTAGCGATTCAATACGCCAACAAATTTTATATAAAAATCAATAAAGAATTACAACTTAATTTTTTCTTAATTCAAGTTACGAGGTTCAGAAACCTCGTAACATAGTGATAAATAAATTTGATTTTTAAATAAACTGATTTGTCCGCTTTGAAACTGCGTTTAAATTATTTTCAAATCCGAAAATTTATTTCTTACATTCCGTCGCTAGATTGGATCTTTTTCCCTCTGTGCAGAGGTGAAAATATGGGTCATATGTACTTTATGATGTAGTGGTAAATTTTACCCCAGTTAATTTTTTCTAAATTTTTACTAGATAGATAGAATAAGGGAAAGATCTGGTCCAAAGACTGACACTGCGACACCTAGTGGATCTTTTGTGCCATAGATCAATAAATTAAATCAAGCTCTGCATGACTCTCCTTATGAAAGTTAGCACAGAGATTGGAGATGCCCGCCTAATATCATCCGAACACAGAAACTCAGAATAGAAAACACGCCTACTACTATTACATAAGACAATACATTCACAGAGAATGTGTGCCATTGTTTCGTCCTCTTCCAAGCATAAACGACACAAGGGTGAACGAACTTCGTTACTTTTCCACAGAGGATAGTTCAGTCCAAAGTGACCAGAGAGAGAGCCTCTAACCAGCCGTAAATGATTCCTATTGAAATTTAGGATGTCACTATATGAAAATGGCTGCATCAATGCTTTGGCTTACCTTAAGCCAGAAGAAGCCAGCCGCACTTCTTTTGCAGTCGACGTGCGCACTTATTTCCCATACATAAATTAAAGGCCCTTATCTTATCTTCTCACTTAGTCGCTTTTCAAGCAAATTTTCAATTTAACAGTGTGTTTATGGTGAAGCTTTGGTTTTTTGGGGAAATGTGGACCTTTTGACTTACTCTCGAATAATTTTTTTATTAAAATTTTTAGCCGCATTTGCTTATAAATTTTCGTTTAGTTTTTATACCAAGTCTCAAGTTTCGTTGAATTAAAATTTTTTTTGTCATACACATAATTCTTTAAATTTTTTGTAAATGGATTAAGATTGTTCTGAAATTTCGACTTTTTATTGAATTTGCGAGAAATTTCTCATTCTAAGTAAATTTTAGATATTTCTACTACAAAACTTGCGGTGTTTTTTATTTCCGCATTTTTTAGAATCTTAAATATGTCTGTCAGTATAATTTTCTTGCAGTATGCTTTTCTCTACATAGCGGCTCAAGCTCCTTCCGTCCTACTGAAAGACTGAATAAACTCAGTTCTCTTGTTGGCTCATTTTAGTATTTACCATAATACCTTTGAACAAAAAACTTACAATTTTTAGTTGTATAAAACATCAATTTTGTTGTTGAAATAAAAGTGTTAAAAACCCAAAATAATATTAGCTTGTATAGACGTCTTCATTTTTTTAGCAGCGCCAGCTATATAGCCAAACTTTAAATAAATATTTTCACTTCATTATTTTATGTTGCTTAAAGAAAACTTTTAGTGATTTTTTTTACTTTTTAAATGACAAACATTTTCAATAAACCTTTTGTAAGATTTTCTACTCATTTTTGCGACGGGATATAGCGACATTGTTTTAAAGATTCAAACATTTTATTTTGCTTTATAAACTGAAGCCACTTAAATCCTTAAATGCTTAAACAAAAATTTATTAAATTTTTAGCACTTGCTACAATCTGCATTGTTTATTTAAACGAATAACTGAAAACTAAACTGAAAAAGAACTAAAAATCGAAAAGGATTTTTAGGAAGAAATGAAGGCAAAAAGATTAAATCCTTCGTTATTCATGGGGATTTATAGAAAACATGATATGAATTATTATGACAAGCTTAAATTGTTAAATTTTATATGCGGTTATAGGTTAGGTTAGGTTATCAGGTCGCTGGTGAAAATTATAAAGAAAGGGTTCCAGCCCACTTGGGTCCAATAATAATGGTCCCTTTGTGATACCTGTAAAGGAAAGGAAAGGAAAGAGAGAACAGGACAGTGTATCAAATAGAGTGAAAGGAGAGGAGTTAATAGAGGTATTAGAAATTAGTTCAAAGAGAAGAGAGAAAGAGGTAAGGCGTACGGAGTTCCGTGCAGGAAGGGTCGTTCGTGTTTTAGAAACGCCATTTGGGTAGTCAGCGAGTGAACCACCCGCTGCTCCTAATGAAGGAACTTATGTTCTTGAGTTCTATTTCTGAGAACTCGGAGAGGCTACCGAAGAATCTTTTGCCCAGTAGGCGAAGGCGGTGGTCCTCCAGAGCTGGACAAAGGCATAAAAGGTGCATTACATGCGGTTATAAGATTAAGAATATTTTAGAAAATAAAAATAAGTAACGGAAAACTAGTAAATTAATATACAGCTTAAAGAAAAAGGTTGGAATAATCTAAGTTAGTTACTATTACAAGTTTGGTTTTAACATAATACTACATTAAAAGCAAATAAATTATAATTCTATATAATAATTTGCGTTTTGAGGATCTCAAGTCTGTCACAGAATTTGAGCAATTTAAAAAAAAGTGGTATTATACAATTCATAAAATTTTAGTTTTGCTTTTTTTTGCATTCATAAATTTTTATCAAAAAATTTTGGAGGAGGGGATAGTGATTGATACATTTAGATTACAATCAACATGAAATTTTTCATAAAATAAAAGCGGGGCCTCCACGGCTATAATACTACGCAACATGAAAAATGCCTAGGAGTACCACTATATTTTTTGAAGACTTATGGACCCATAACTACAAAAACAGTCTAAATTTTTAATTAATAAAGTGAAGTAACCCGATTTAAAAAAAAACAAGTTTTGAAAGGCTGTTGCCAAATTTTATTGCAGAAACCATGAAAACACTTTAAGCAAAACTACTTTTATACTGCTTGATATTATTTTTTTTAATTAACAGTTTTTAAATTGTTCAGACAGCAATGATGAAAAATATATATTTTAGGCAAAACTGGAAAATTTTAATTTTTTAAAAATTTATATAAAATCGAAAATAGCAATGGCAGACTTTTTCAGACCGAAATGATGAAACATATATTTTTTATGGCAAATTGGAAAAAAAGTTTTATTTTTAAAAAACAAAAATGGCTAAAACTTACCATTTTTATTAACTAGTCATAAAGCCACATATACTTAAAATAAAATAAAGTTTATCCCTCATATTCATAAAAATTTATTAAAGTTAATGTTGGTCAAATGTACGAATTTTGTATGGGAAACCCGGTTTTAATGCACACATTAACTTTACTATCGTTTATGAAAATCGATAGATAAATATTGATTTTATTCATAATAAAGTGAAATCATCTGATTTTTGCTAAAATTGCGAATATTTACACTGTGCAACAAAATAATTTTTTTTAATCGGAAGGTTCTAACGGCTGATTATATATATTATATATATATATATATATATATATATATATATATATATATATATATATATATATATATATATATATATATATATATATATATATATATATATATATATATATATATATATATATATATATATATATATATATATATATATATATATATATATATATATATATATATATATATATATATATATATATATATATATATATATATATATATATATATATATATATATATATATATATATATATATATATATATATATATATATATATATATATATATATATATATATATATATATATATATATATATATATATATATATATATATATATATATATATATATATATATATATATATATATATATATATATATATATATATATATATATATATATATATATATATATATATATATATATATATATATATATATATATATATATATATATATATATATATATATATATATATATATATATATATATATATATATATATATATATATATATATATATATATATATATATATATATATATATATATATATATATATATATATATATATATATATATATATATATATATATATATATATATATATATATATATATATATATATATATATATATATATATATATATATATATATATATATATATATATATATATATATATATATATATATATATATATATATATATATATATATATATATATACAGTGCGAGCTCGATGATCGCAACTAATTCTGCCACAGCCGGTTGCGATAATCGCAAAAGTTGCGATAACCGACCCCCAATTTTACATATAAAGTAAAAGCTCAAAATTTTCAATTTTTAATACATAATGTATGTAATTATTTATTGATATGAAAATTAAATAGAAACTTCAAAAATTCGCCTTAAAAAAACTTAAAAATAAAATTCATGAAAAGAAACACTTTATTACTGGCTTTAGAGAGATGGAATGAATTGGGTTCAATGTGTTTTGTAGAGATTGGTATTGTTTATGTATTCGAATTTGTTGTAAAAAATCTTGTTATACTTGTCTGTTTCTTTGTGCTCTGCAACTTTTTTAATACAGCGATCTCTTTTACTTCACCCAAAGCTGCAATTTTTTGGAATGGTAAGTCATTTTCAGTTGCCCATTGAATGCCAATATCAAGAGCTTTGAGTACTTGATCTGTTTTTATTGTTGATAACTCAACATCTTCTTCTTCGGAAGATCCTTCGACACTAGAGATTTCGACATCACTGATTTCTTCAGCCTCTTCGCAAATGTCTGGTCTCTGTGTTTCATTAAGCCACTCATTGATTTCTCCTTCGGAAACATTAATGTTAGGAGATATGTTCAGAAGTAAGTCCTCAATAGTTGTGACTACTGACTGTTCGTCAAGAATTTGGGCTCTTATGATAGATAATGCGATGTCATCCTCGTTCGACCAATGAACATCGTTTTCCATTAGAACATTCCAACAGTTTTTAATAGACGTTGCAGATACCCTTTCCCAAGCGATTGCCAAAATATTTACAGCTTTCCTTAAACTAAAATTAAAATTCAATCACATTTCTGTATTAAAGTTGCGATAACCGAGACTGATAGTTGCGCTTATAGAGACTTCAATGCAAAAATTTTGGTGGTTGGAAACAACGAGCAGTTGCGATAATAGGTGGTTGCGATCATCGAGCTCGCACTGTATATATATATATAATATATATATATATATATATATATATATATATATATATATATATATATATATATATATATATATATATATATATATATATATATATATATATATATATATATATATATATATATATATATATATATATATATATATATATATATATATATATATATATATATATATACATGTACCGGCGTTTTGAAAGTTTACATCTGCGATTAGTTTTTTTGCACATAGTTGTACTGACTCGGTATATAAAAGTGTTGAACACATCTTATAACTTAAACGTAAGCCCTGCAAGATATTCTATGCCGAGTGTGTATAACTATGTGCAAAATGAGGAAAAACTTAATTCCCCTAAAATGAATCCCAGACGAAAGTTTTCAAAGCATCGATACATGTATGTATTTGTTGGTGATCTCTACCAGAACCAGTCGTTGGAACCTTGTTATTTAAAAATATATATATATTGATTTTGTTGTACAGTGCAAATATTCGCAATTTTTCCAAGAAATTAGGGGACTTAACTTTATTATGAATAAAATCAATATTTATTCATCGATTTTCATGAAATAAAGCTTATTTTATTTGCTGTATATGTGGCTTTATGACCGCTCAATAAAAATGGTAGGTTTTCACAATTTTTTATTTTTTAAACATCCAAAAAAATTTTTTCCAATTTGGCATAAGAAAATATATATATTTTTCATCAGTACGTTCTGAAGGATTCTGAAAACGTGGAGTATATTTAATTTTATTTAAAGTTTTCCAGGGTTTTTTGTAATTAAATTAGACTACCCTCTCCCAAGTTATGATGAAATCTGTTGGAAGACTTTTGAAAAATCACAAAGTTTAGAAAAACAAAATAAATGAAAAAAATTATCCATTGAATTTTAAATTTCGACTGTTTTTGTAGTTGGGGGACTATAACACATCAAATAAAAAATATAGTGGTGGTCGGTCAAAGGTAAGAACAAAAGCTTCATTTTGTTGCATAGTGCAATAGGACTAACACTATTATACACAGAAAAAATTAAACTTCATATAATCAAAAAGACCAATGGAAAATATTTTGCTATATTTATAAATCTATACATATAATAAAACAGTAAAATGGGCGTGTCTGTACATGAAATATTTTTTGAAAATTTTTATGAAGAACAAAACACCAAATTTTGGCATTTTTGTCTGTCTGGCTATCCGAACACGCTTCAGGGAAAAACCAATGAATGGATTTTCATGAAATATGGTATGGAGGTACTTTATAGTCCTGATTCGAATTTAAAGTTACCTCCTTTTGGCCTGATCGTGCAGCATATCAGTACATGAAAGTATGTGTTCTTAGCATCTGACTTGAAGGGTATGTTCAGCAACTTCCTAGAAAATATTAGGAAAAATATTTTTTGAATATAATAACCCTCTAACTACTCCACATAACGATCAATTTTGGCTCTTTTCTCACAAATCTTAAAAGACATCCCTTAACCCTTAAGCCCGTGAATTTGAAACACGAATTGTGCTGCGGTAATAATTGTTGTTCTAGGATATTTTTCTGCTAAAAAATACGATTTTGAGTTCCAATTGCTCAAAAAATGCTCCTGGAAAGCTCCAGGACCAAAACAAGGAAGACCGCCTGTAGACGGTCTTAGTGGTTTAGGGGAATTTTGTTTCAGAAATTAATAAAATATGATGCTTATAGTTGGAAGAATATCAGTTTATTTTTAACTTTTGATATTAAAATATATATTATGTTCAAACTAAATATGATATGTAACTAAATGGTATTCCATGAAACAGTTTTTAGTCTTTGCAAAACATAGGTGGACGTTGCACTTAGTACAAAACATGTGTGTATCCGATTTTTTGCACAGTTTACAAAATTTTTTGAGCCCCATTGTTGAAAATGATTTATCTTGTCGAACCTTATAATAGCCACAAGATAAATAACCTTTTTCCCAATAAAAGAGACACCGGTTGGCTCTTCGGCAAATGAAGGACAACCTGCGAATCGTATCTCAACAGAAGCACTTAGTTCTTTTGCAATACACCTGCAAAATTCTTGCATCATTATGCCTTCCCATTTCATTCTGATCAGAATTTTGGGGGTTTTCGACGTTAAGTCTGCGATTTAATGCAAATGCATTTGTTATGCACATATCGAGAAGATGGTAAAATATCCTGGTTGCCATATCTTGTGTTCTGATTTTAAGTCTATACAAGAGTCAAATAGGTCTACGCCGCCCATGTGCACATTCTATTCACAGATAATCTGTAGGCAATCAATATTATGGTATGATTTTTGCTTCCGATTGTAACGGGTAATTTTAGTTGGCTGACTGACTCAACACGCAGAGACTGCGATAAGCAGAAAAATTTTAGCTTTCTTCATAGAGTGAGGGACCCAGTTCAGGATGATGATGACTTTGAAGATTTTGATGACATCATAGAAGATCCAGATTATCATTGTGATAAACTCAAACCGGAAGATAATGCTATGATAACCGATTGTTTTGAGTTATTAGATTCTTATGAGAGCACGTGGCATTTATAGCCTTGTTACTGTTAGAGCAAATCGGATTCCCAGTTGTAAAGTACCAACTAACAAAAGCAATGAACTGGAGGACGCACCGAGAGATTATTCATCTGAGGTCGTTGGATTAGCTTATGGGATCGACATGACCACAGTTTTATGGAAAAACATAAAATATGTCAAACTCTGTTCAGCGTATTTTTTCACTACTAAGCCTTTCCAAAGAAGCACTTCACTCTGGTTGAACACAGTTTGATATTTTTTGTGCACTTCCATTAAGCCATAAGAGTCTAATAACTCCAAACAATTAGTTATCATAGAAGTGTCTTCCGGTTTGAATTCATCACAATGATAATCTGGATATTCTATGATATCATCAAAATCTTCAAAGTCATCATCATCCTCACCTGAGTCCATCAAAGCAGCAATTTCTTGATCACTCAATGAAGAAAGTTTGAATTTTTTCTGTTTATCGCAGTATCTATTTTTTACTCCACCTCTTGACATATTTTAGAGCTATTTTTCCTGTTTCAGTAGGCCAAAAGAGTATAGGTAATAATGAATACATTTTACTCCGATAAAAAACGTTACACTAAATTTTGTTCAACTAAGTCACTAAGACCGTCTACAGACGGTGTTCGCAAAAATCTCAATTGGAACAAAATTTTTTTTTCAAAAATCAAACTAGAAACAAATTATCAAAATAAACATTTTAAATATTTACCACAAAAATTACCAAGGCTGTTGAGTGGTTAGAAAGTATTTTTATTTTTATTTTAATTTTTGCAAAAATTACAACTAATTTTTTTTTATTTCTTCACTAAAAATTTTATTGTAACGGGTATTGCTACCACACTAATTATCGAAACGCGTTCAAACTGATACCATTTGCTACATAATTTGGTGTCGAATAAAAAAGCTTTTGGTTGTTCGAGTGTAAAAGTACTGATTTAGCATAAAATTCTTTTTGTTGATGACCATTTGTAGACGGTCTTAGTTGTTTAAGGGTTAATAATAAAATGATCTACAAAAATTTTGGTCATATAATTTTACTATAGATCTTCACAGACGCCAGAAATATTGAAAACTCAAACTATGTTTAAGGGTTATCTTCATACTTATTTACAATTAGTACTCCATGTAAAATCGTCGAAAATCAGGTTAATTTAACCTTTTTCGGTAGTGATTTTGCTTCATAGGCGTTTCATTTTAATTCAACATGATTTACTATAAATTTGAAGGAAAATTTTATCCTTTGAACTAACTATATTTCATGTTGATTTAATATTGCAGTTCAAAATGAAGTTCATACTGAAATAGTACGAAAAATCATGTTGAATAAAAGTTATTTCGTGTTGAAACAACGTGAATTTGATATTGGAACAACACGAAGAATCATGCTGAATCAAAGTTATTTCAACTTTACACAACGTGAATTTAATATTGAAACAACACTAAGAACCATGTTGAATTATAGTTATATCAAGCTGAAATAACATGACTTTAATGTAGCTATTATATTAATTATTTTACTTACGTGATAGGCATCAGAAAATTTTATGTTGTAGCTGGCTGCTCCAGCCAAGATTTGAACTCGTACTACCTGCATGATGGTCCACGTGCTAACAAGTGCAGCAAAACAGCTTCAAACTTTACTTTACCTATACACTAAATAAATACCATCGCATGTAAAATGAATGTAATTTTACTTCAACATGATTTAAATGATTATTTAACATACAACTTATTTGAAATTAAAGTTTTAGTCATGCTGATTTAAAATGAAATGTAACCTTTATGACAAAGTTGTTTTAACAGTGAAAAATGTAAAATCAAAGAGATTTTAGGCTAGATTAATAATTTTTAATTTAAAACTAATATAAAACAATGGTAATTTTAAGCCAGCAGCAGTAAATTTTTGCTGGTAATTCGTTTTTTGTCGTCTACATAAACGACACATGTAAGAATAAACAACAACAAGTCACACAACTAAGCAGAACAGTGAATTGTAGTAATAAACAAAGCAAATAAACACTAACATACTTAAATGATAAATCTTTTCATGTAAATTTTACATTCCATTTTTTCTGTGTGTGAATCTTACGTTTGAGGTATTATATGTGTTTCTCACTTTTGTGTAACACACCACAAGAAAGATTTTTCTGGAACATCGCTTTGTGGGTCTTTTTGTACATTTCTGAAAAAATGGTCAAAAAACTACCCTTCAGCGGCAATATAGGGGGCTGAAATGTTGCACAAAAATATTCGCCATATAATTCTACTATACATATAATTCTACTATACATATACATATTCATTTTTCTTTTAAAATTTTTCAGTTACATATTCTAAATTCTGCTGACTTGGATATATTTGTTTATCATTTGAACTGTGCAGATAAAGATTGTATAGTCTTGAGCTTGTAGTGGTAGCTGTTGTGCATGTACATCACTATTTTTTATCACTTTGCGTGATTGTTTTGCAATGAGGTCTACGCGAGGACCAGAAGATTATTATTATTATTATTTTGTTTTTTTTTTGGGAGGAAGTCATGGAAGGTTTTCATGACTCAGAAAATTTATTTTAGTATTCGGCGGTTATATTTTTGAGGGCGAAAGGTCTATCAATATACTTATTACATGGTTGTTGCTCTTTAATTTGAATGCTTATACCTATACATAGAAGACAGGAACATTAATCATGTCTATCACTTTCACATCCGATATTTTTAATAATTTTAATGAGTTTATTTGATATACAAAGATATTTCTTTACATTAAATATTTTATCAAGTAGGGATTTTACAAGTTAACTTTTCTCTTGACCGCTAGAAAGTAGTAGATGGTATTAGTAATCGATAGATAATCTATGTATTGATGTGTTCTATTGTTTGAGTTTTGTTTTATTTTTCTGAAGCGTGTCATTGAACGTACATACATATGTATGTATTACTTAATAATACATACATTTTCTTATACTGATTTGCTAAACAAGGTTAGTTTCTTTATTTTTGATGTGCAGAGTAAAGCTGGTTGTTTTAAAACACCAGCGTTTAATAAAACATTCTAAAAATATGAAAGAAGCAAGTGTTTATTATAGAGATTGTGATGATTACATGTTTGAAAAATTTTGATACAAATAAATTAAAAATCTAAGATGAAAGTAATTATTTAGGCTTTCTAGTTCAATTAATTGGATTAATGTAAATTCAAATTATTATTATGAATGAGATTCTGTAAAATCTGTTGACTAATTCCATACCGAAACTGAATATACAAATATGTACTATTTTTAAAACTCATATTACAACACATATCCTTGAAAATTCAATTTAAGTAGATATATTTCGGAACATTATTACTCGATATCTTTTTAAATATTATTAAATTACAGGTTGTTAAGAAGTCAACTACCAAAATATTCCCATTAGATTAATGTGCTTAATTCAATACCATAATGGGATAGTCTTAATAAATACATAAGAGGAGAACTTAAAAAAGCAAATATATAGGCCTTTTATAGTACACATGTACAGATTTCCATTGTATTTAGGAATCAGTGAATATACCAAACTCAAATATTGTTAGATAATTGTAAAAGCATATTCCATTTGCTTACAGTTATCATATTAAGTATTCCTTTAATTCATCATTAGACATATGTACTATATATGCATGCATATTGAGAATATTTATAAGAGAATTTTTAAATAATTATGTATCTATGCATATTCATATTAAAGAAAATTATAGTGAACGCTAAAAACGCATTGCTAAACTATATTTTATAGACTAATTTTGATTTATATTATCAAGGTATCAAGTTCGAACACACTAGAAGGTTTTTTATACGATGATGGTTGATATGACGACGTTGCTAACAAAATAACTGATTTGTCGATGAATTCTACTTAATTATATGTACAGGTATCTCCTCGTGTAATCATCTGAATTAGTTTCGAAGAAATTATTTCTAATTAGTCATATATTAAGGATGATTATGAATATGTTGGAAAAGTATGTACTACATTCAAATGTAGTACTATGATGTAACACAGAACTTTACAAATAAATCAAATTATCTGAGTTATATAGTTGTAAACAACTTGTATGACTATGGTTTATGATATTACCTACCATATTCCATTCTTCATTTGTTGAAGATTCATACAATTTTATTTTAGATAATGTAAGGGAAGCTTACATCATTTACAAATATTTGGATACATATTAGATTAGACCCATAGAAATTCAATAACTTAATTGTTATTAGATTAGACTTAAAATACCATCAAGATTACACAATTGTCAAAATGCTTTATCATTTTGTGTAGAAAACAAGAAAATTCAAAACATGAAACAAATTAAATTAATAACGCATTTAAGTAATAAAACAAATACTAGAATCGCCGGGTGACCGAAATTCAAACGGGGATATTTCTGGGGAACTTCTCGAATTTAGTGGATTTCCGGTAAAAAAAAATATATTACGCACATCTATACACAAATATCTTTTTACATATATGGATAAAAAGATATTTGTGTATAGATGTTTCATTAATATTGTTGGACAAAAAGATACTTAAAAGTGTACGACAAAATTGTGTATTCTATTTATATATAAGATGTAGCTCACTAACTTTAGAAATATCTAACAATGTATTCAACAAGGAGTCATATCAAATAAAGCACACATAACTCTTAAGTTTAACTGCTCTGAGGGAAATGTTATACCAATTGTTTTGAATGTACTTGTTGTATGACTAGTGGAAATGGGAATGGTACAAAATCTTCCTGAGTTGTAACCGGTGCAAATAATCACACCACAAAACTAGAACAGAAACGATAGGAAAATTCCTTTATTATACAGCAGATTTTGTTCCAAATTAAACTCATTTGTTTATAGTACAGTACATTAACTAGTATTAAGACCCCATCACATGACAAGTAGCTTAAGTTTGGGTCTAGAACCTATCACTGGGTATCTTAATTATGTCATTTGACCCCTTGGCGAACCAGTCACGTGACCTGTCTTGTGACAGGTTCTTTTCTCTCTCTAGGGTAATTGAATAGGTTAGGGAAGAATATTAGTTTCAATATCCACCATCGATTATTAGATAAAAATTAATTTTAGGAAAAATTTTTTATTAAAGAATGCCGTCGGAAAAAAGATTTTGAAATAGTGTGTGTGAATGAAAGAATATAGCTAAAAGGTTGTATGCTTAACCCTTGTCTTACAGATCGTTTTTTATTGTTTTGAAGCATATCAGGATTATTATGTATGCAGTACTCGATCTATGTTTGCTGGTTAAATTATTAGATTGATACCTACTAACGTGCCTACTACATTTACAGAGTTTTAATAATTGTCTTTGTTGTTCACCTTTGTAATAATAATATCCGTTAAACTTTCATTTTATTGACAATTTCAAGTAAATATATTATAAGGTGAAGAAGTAACATTGGTTTAAAAGTGATAGAAAGTAACATAATTAGGTTATATCTGTAATTTTGAAAGCGTGTATTATTCTAATATTCTGATAAAGTGTGTTAGTATATAAGAGCAATATATAATTGTATATATGTATATATGTATGCAATATTGACAATTTCAAGTAAATATATTATAAGGTGAAGAAGTAACATTGGTTTAAAAGTGATAGAGAGTAACATAATTAGGTTATATCTGTAATTTTGAAAGCGTGTATTATTCTAATATTCTGATAAAGTATATATATGTGTGTTAGTATATAAGAGCAATATATAATTGTACATATATATGTATGTATGCAACTATTGTCGGGGGCATCAGTTCTTCTGACATCTTCTTTCAGAAAAATATTTAAATATTCTTCGATAAAGATGGATTCAAGCACATCCTTTAACTTGAGTATCCACTCATAGAGCAGAACAACTTATCATAGATCTGGATAGAAGTTCATTTGAGATCGATGATGATCTTTCGATTAATTCCCCAGAAAAGCAAAGCATATTTAATTGATATTACTAGATCCTTTATCTAACAGTCGAGGGACCTGAAAACTGATATATGTGTAATGTTAGTTAAAGTATCCAGACTGTAGAGTAAAGTCTAACGAAATATAACTATATGGAGGGATTAAACACAATCTGATCCTACACAGTTCGCTTCTCTTCGATGTCTAGTTGAGTCAAGCTAGATTGCTCGAGTATCATATCTGGTAAAAAAATTACATGCAACAATAATTAGCAGCTTCCACTCGTTTGCAAAAGCGTGCGAAGCGCTATTGTATCAAAAATATTCATATAAACAATGGTTCGCGATACATTGTAGATCATGATGAGCCTCAAATTTAACTGAATTATGTGTTTATATATGTAAATAGGCGCTAATAGCTAATATGTACGAGTATCTATAATATTTGATTTATGTGCTTATAGCACTATAAAATCACACATTCTAATTAAGATATTATTATTATCTTGCTGTATATAGTATATCAAATATATAAGTAAATGAATGATAAGATATGCACAGATTTAATAAGATTTATTTGTAGAGTAAAATTATTGAAATTTAATCGGTATTGATTTATCCTTTTGTATCCAAAATATATGTAAATACCTTTAACACACACTTTAATAAGAAAAACCTCTATCATCAATATACACTTCAGTCCAACAACTACAAACAAAGTTTACCTAAATGCTGTATCTGTTCTTCAGACAGAAAATCATTTCAATGATTATATTTATTCCTAATACTAAACGAGTTAATAGAGATTATGGTAAGTCTAATTGCCATTATAGCTGTCTGATTACAAATCAGTAAATTTGATTACAATATTCTCCAAAAGTTATGTATTTATTTCCTATTCTTTTTATTATAAAATGATGTTATTAGATTATGTACTAAATATGATTTTTCATTATTTCTGTTTCAACTACAATATTCCATCTATGTATGCTTATGCTAGAATTCTGTTGATTAGACAATCCCAGCTCCTTTAGCTTTAAGAACCCTTTGAAGTGCCTATACAGAAATCTCATTTTTTAAAGCTCTTCGTCATTGAATCAATCTTTAATCGATATCTTTTTGAATATTACTAAATTACAGGTTGATAAGAAGTCAACTACCAAAATATTCCCCTTATGTTTTTATTAAGACTATCCCATTATGGTATTGAATTAAGCACATGAATCTAATGGGAATATTTTTACTTGAAATTGTCAATATAATGAAAGTTTAACGGATATTATTTTTAAAATGGTGAACAACAAAGACAATTATTAAAACTCTGTAAATGTAGTAGGCACGTTTGTAGGTATCAATCTAATAATTTAACCAGCAAGCATAGATCGAGTACTGCATACATAATAATCCTGATATGCTTCAAAACAATAAAAAACGATCTGTAAGACAAGGGTTAAAGCATACAACCTTTTAGCTATATTCTTTCATTCACACACACTATTTCAAAATCTTTTTTCCGACGGCATTCTTTAATAAAAAATTTTTGCTAAAATGAATTTTTATCTAATAATCGATGGTGGATATTGAAACTAATATTCTTCCCTAACCTATTCAATTACCCTAGAGAGAGAAAAGAACCTGTCACAAGACAGGTCACGTGACTGGTTCGCCAAGGGGTCAATTGACATAATTAAGATACCCAGTGATAGGTTCTAGACCCAAACTTAAGCTACTTGTCATGTGATGGGGTCTTAATACTAGTTACACTATTGTACTATAAACAAATGAGTTTAATTTGTAACAAAATCTGCTGTATAATGAAGGAATTTTCCTATCGTTTTTGTTCTAGTTTTGTGATGTGATTATTTTCACCGGTTACAACTCAGGAAGATTTTGTACCATTCCCATTTTCACTAGTCATACAACAAGTACATTCAAAACAATTGGTAACGAGTGATTTTTTTGCTATTATCTTTTTGGCAACACTAGTTTTGACAGCTCACGCACGTTTTGTATCTTGTGTCACTGTCAAACATCTTCAGTTTGGTCTATAATTTTATCATGAATCGTCTTACAAACGAACAACGCTTGCAAATTATTGAATTTTATTACCAAAATGCGTGCTCTGTTAAGAAAGTTCATCGCGCGCTTCTTCCATTTTATGGTCAGTTTAATCGACCTACTGAGGCTTCTATTCGGGCTATTGTAAAAAAATTTCGCACCAAATTTACATTGTTGGACATTAAACCACCAACACGTTTACGTAGAGTGCGAACTGAAGAAAATATCGCAGCCGTATCGGCCAGTGTTGGTGATGACCGTGAATTATCGATTCGGCGCCGTTCGCAGCAATTGGGCCTCTGTTACTCCACAACGTGGAAAATTTTGCGGAAGGATTTGGGTGTGAAGCCTTATAAGATACAGCTGGTGCAAGAATTGAAGCCAAACGACCTACCACAACGCCAAATTTTTGGTGAATGGGCTCTTGAAAAGTTAGATGAAGATCCACTTTTTTCGGTGAACAGTTTATTTCACGCTTGGGACCAGTCAATTGGCCGCCCAGATCGTGCGATTTAATGCCTCTAGACTATTTTTTGTGGGGCTATGTTAAGCCTAATGTCTATAGCGACAAGCCCGCTTCGATTGACGCACTGAAAGCCAACATTGCCAACATTATTCGTGAGATACCGGCCGAAATGTTGGAAAGAGTATGCCAAAATTGGACTAAGCGGATGGACCATTTGAGGCGCAGCCGCGGCCAACATTTGCATGAAATAATCTTCAAACATTAAATTATATCGACCCAACTATCGATCCAAATAAATATTTCATGCATTTTTCTGAATTTTATGTGTTTTTTTTTTTTACTTTCCGATAGTTCTTATAATTTCACCCATTATAACATTTCCCTCAGAGCAGTTAAACTTAAGAGTTCTATGTGTTTTATTTGAAATTAATCCTTGTTGAATACATTGTTAGACATTTCTAAAGTTAGTGAGCTACATCTTATATATAAATAGACTACACAATTTTGTCGTACACTTTTAAGTATCTTATTGTCCACCAATTTTAATGAAACTTACATATATGGTTAAAAAGATATTTGTGTATAGATATAATATATTTTTTTACCGGATATCCACAAAACTCGAGAAGTTCCCCAGAAATATCCCCGTTTGAATTCCGGTCACCCGGCGATCCTAGTATTTGTTTTATTACTTAAATGCGTTATTAATTTAATTTTTTTCATGCTTTGAATTTTCTTGTTTTCTACACAAAATGATAAAGCATTTTGACAATTGTGTAATCTTGATGGTATTTTAAGTCTAATCTAATAACTATTAAGTTATTAAATTTGTATGGGTCTAATCCAATATGTATCCAAATGTTTGTAAATGCTGTAAGCTTCCCTTACATCATCTAAATTAAAATTTTATGAATCTTCAACCAATGAAGAATGGAATATGGTTGGTAATAGCATATACCATAGTCATACAAGTTGTTTACAACCAAATAACTTAGATAATTTGATTTATTTGTAAAGTTCTGTGTTATATCATAGTACTACATTTGAATGTAGTACATACTTTTCCAACATATTCATAATCATCCTTAATATATGACTAATTAGTAATCATTTATTCGAAACTAGTTCAGATGATTACACGAGGAGATGCCTGTACATATAATTAAGTAGAATTCATCGACAGTTCAGTTATTTTGTTAGCAACGTCGTCATATCAACCATCATCGTATAAAAAACCTTCTAGTGTGTTCGAACTTGATACCTTGATAATATAAATCGTAATTAGTCAATAAAATATAGTTTACTAATGCGTTTTTATCGTTCACTATAATTTTCTTTAATATGAATATGCATAGATACATAATTATTTAAAAATTCTCTTACACATATTCTAAATATGCATGTATATATAATACATATGTCTAATGTTGAATTAAAGGAATACTTAATATGATAACTGTAAGCAAATGGAATATGCTTTTACAATTATCTAACAATATTTGAGTTTGGTATATTCACTGATTCCTAAATACAATCGATATCTGTACATGAATACTATAAAAGGCCTATATATTTGCTTTTTTAAGTTCTCCTCTTATGTTTTTATTAAGACTATCCCATTATGGTATTGAATTAAGCACATTAATCTAATGGGAATATTTTGGTAGTTGACTTCTTAACAACCTGTAATTTAATAATATTTAAAAAGATATCGAGTAATAATGTTCCGAAATATATCTACTTAAATTGAATTTTCAAGGATATGTGTTGTAATTAGGGATGTAACGAATACCGATACCGATATATCGGCGATACTTTAGATTTTCCGATACATTGGTATCGGCGATATTTTACTGTCGATACGACGATACTTTTAAAATTTGTTTCAGAGTTTTTTTTTTTAATAATTCATTTTTAAATTTCATTTAAAATTCATTTTTAAATTTTTAAATAATTCATTTGCCATTGCAAGAAGTTCTGTTTTTCGATTACCAATCACCGAATTGGAAGCGAAGCTAGGACAAATTTCTTTTTCGTATTCTATAATGATTTTTCCTGAAGGAAAATTGATAAAAATTACCCATTTTCACAATTTTTTTAATGCGAATTTAAACTCAAAACTTTATTTTCATGTAAATTTAAGTGAATAAATATAAACTTAGAAGACTTTTAATAATTAAGCTATTAAGTTATTTAGAAGAATATTAGTTGATAAATGTTCTTTAAAAAATCGATTTTTTGAAAAGCATGGCGAGTATTTTTTTTTAAATTACCAAAGAATTAAAAATTTTTTCTTGCTTTTCTACTAATTATCTGCATACTTTTAATATAGATTTTTTGGAAGCAAAGAAAATGTAGCTCCTTAAAAATTACTTCCAATTTTTTATTCTGGGTTAAAATCAATTTTAAATATTCTCTCTTACAATGTAATTATGTATAATAAAAAAATTGCACTTGAGTTTTGTTGACATAAACTTGACCTCAATTTCCATATTCGTATCGGTATAGGAATCGGTATCGGCGATATTTATTTTTAAATATCGGTATCGGATCGGCAAAACGGCGTATCGTTTCATCCCTAGTTGTAATATGAGTTTTAAAAATAGTACGTATTTGTATATTCAGTTTCGGTATGGAATTAGTCAACAGATTTTACAGAATCTCATTCATAATAATAATTTATATTTACATTAATTCAACTAATTGAACTAGAAAGCCTAAATAATTACTTTCATCTTAGATTTTGCATTTATTTGTATCAACATTTTTCAAACATGTAATTATCACAATCTCTATAATAAACACTTGCTTCTTTCATATTTTTAGAATGTTTTATTAAACGCTGGTGTTTTAAAACAACCAGCTTTACTCTGCACATCAAAAATATAAAAAAACTAACCTTGTTTAGCAAATCAGTATAAGAAAATGTATGTATTATTAAGTAATACACACATATGTAAGTACGTTCAATGACACGCTTCAGAAAAATAAAACAAAACTCAAACAATAGAACACATCAATACAAAGATTATCTATCGATCACAGCATACTAATACCATCTACTACTTTCTAGCGGTCAAGAGAAAAGTTAACTTGTAAAATCCCTACTTGATAAAATATTTAATGTAAAGAAATATCTTTATATATCAAATAAATTCATTAAAATGATTAAAAATATCGGATGTGAAAGTGATAGAAATAACTAATGTTCCTGTCTTCCATGTATAGGTATAAGCATTCAAATTAAAGAACAACAACCATGTAATAAGTATATTGATAGACCTTTCGCCCTCAAAAATATAACCGCCGAATACTAAAATAAATTTCCTGAGTCATGAAAACCTTCCATGACTTCCTCCCAAAAAAAAAAAAAATAATAATCTTCTGGTCCTCGTGTAGAGCTCATTGCAAAACAATCACACAAAGTGATAAAAAATAGTGATGTACATGCACAACAACTACCACTACAAGCTCAAGACTATACAATCTTTATCTGTACAGTTCAAATGATAAACAAAAATATCCAAATTAGCAGAATTAAGAATATCCCGACTAGAAATTTTCCCAATACTCATATTGGGCCCCGATTGGGAATGCGTGTGGCACATCCAAAAGGGTTATCCCATTTGTGATTTGATCGGGAACTTGTTGGGATAGCCCATCTACAAATTAATGACTTAACAAAAGTTCTTCCCAAGTGGGAAACTATTGGGAACTTGTTGGGAAAATCTAACACAGATTTTTAATCGTATATTATGCTCATCTTCAAAAGAGGTAAATGTTACATACTTTGGTCCCTTGGATAGCTTCAGCAATTTTAATTCAATATTAGAGTTTGATATTTTCCCGATTTGAGCAAATTTTTGCAAGATTTTGATATTTCCCCACAGGAACACAATCGGGTCCCAAATACGTTTCTGCGTTACATCGGAACTGGGATCCCAGTTAGATCCCAAATGTGTTTGCATAAAAATTTCTAGTCGGGATGTACATAAAAAACTTTAAAAGAAAAATTAATATGTACAACCTCAAAAAGAAATTTATATACATACATACATAAACAACAACCTACAAAATAGAAAAATTTATATAGATACTAGATCGATCACAACAGACATATATCGTATAAACACACTCAACCCAACACACACCTACAAAAAATGATGAAGTAATACTCATACACAAACATAACATATAATAAAATTTATACTGTGTATTGTGAAATTCAAATTCCTTTGTCTAGCAATACGAAACACTGTTTCTTAAATAAATAAATGAAGGTGCCATAACGACACCTTCGTCTCACCAACGAAGCAATAGTCGGACAGACAAAACCCCATGAAATAATAACGTCACCTTAAGATCTATCTACAATTGTTACATTAAAATAAAGAAATCAAAATATCCATCACAAGTTCATTAACCCTATTCAAAAACTCTGGTTATCAATACTATGATCCCAAAATATTGAACAACTGAAATGCACTTGTACATAAAAAAACCTCTGCAAACAAAATACATACATATTTCAAATTTCAAATAAAATATATCAGCATATTTACTAGCTACACACAACTACAAATCCAAACGATCATGCGAATATTTTGTAGCAAAACAACAAAAGTTCTCACTTGAAAAAAATGAATACAAACATAGAGCAAACACTTATTTGTATTAGTGCTGTTTGATTTATTTGGCCAAGTATATATGTATTTAATTTGAGTATATGAAGAATTATTCAAGCTAATCAGGCCTAACGTATTTAATGTTAATAAAAACAAATTTATTACATTTTGTACCCAACGTTTCGTCAATTTTTTTTGACTTCTTCAGGGGCTTTCGTCTATTTAAATTTCAAAAACATTACATTATTAATAAATTAATCAGATTTTACACAATTTTACTTACAATATGAAGATTTTTAGTTACATATATATTACAATAAATAATTTCATTTTAATATAAATTAATTCAAATTATTAAACCACTAAGATAATTTAAGCAAATAATTTTTTTTTTTTTTATTAAATTATTATCACAGAATGTTTTTAATTTTTTATTTGATTGCAACAATGTAGCTCGCGCTGATATTATTCGTATCCTCTTTTATATTCATTGTTCTTTCTATATTTTGCTGTATTCGCAAGCTTTCGATCGTATATCTCTTTCTCTCTATGTTTTCTCTGTCTAAAATCCTCACATTGTCAAAATCCACAGTATGTTTGTTGTTGATAATGTGCGTTGATAAAGCTGTTGCAGTTTTTTGTTTTGCTATATCACTTTTATGTTCTGTCATTCTGGTTTCTAAATTTCTTTTTGTTATACCAATGTATATTAAGTTACAATTTTCTTCGCTATTCCCCTTACATTGTAATTCGTAAACTACGTTGCATTGTAGTTGTTTATCTATTGGCGCTTTGACTTTTGTAAAAATCTTGTTTAGTGTTGTGTTTGGTTTATATGCAAATTTTATATTGCTAATTTCAACAGCTGTTTTTATTTCTTTTTTGTCTGTCAAACCTGGAATATATGATACACTGTAAAAATTTTTTTCTTTGTTTCTTTTCTCTGTATGAGTTGTTTGATTTGTGCTGTTTTCTAATTTTTTTCTGATTTCGTTTATTAGTGAATTTATTAATTTAGCTGGAAAACTGTTATGTTTAAGTATTGATATAATTTTTTGTATGTTTTTTGTGTGAAAATGTTTCTCACTAACACTGAAAACTCTGAAAACAAGATTTTTCGCAGTATTGATTATCTGACTTTTTGGTTGTGTTGCATTGAAATTAATTATTCTGCCCAATGATGTCTCCTTAGAGTACCAATCAAATACGATCTTTCCATTTTCCCTATGCAGGGATGTGTCAAGGTAGTTTATGCATTTATTTTTTTCCCTCTTCGCTGTAAATTGGATTTTTGGGTGATATTTGTTTAATGTGTTAAGAATTGTGTCCTTATCATTATAATTTATAATTGCCAATATATCATCTACATATTTGGCTATGTATTTAAAGCGAATATTTTTGTGTTCGAATTCCGCAAATGCTTCGTCAAGAAGATCGCCCAATACGATATCAGCTATGGTAGGGGGGAGTGGATTACCCATTGGCATGCCAAATACTTGGTTGAAAACTGTTTTGTCGTATATAAAGTAATTGTTTTCAATAAGACAGAGTCGTAGTATCTTTAAGAACAGTGTTTTTGGTATTTTTGTAACATTTTTTATAGTATCCCATTTCTTCATTATCGTTTTAATAGCAACGTGTATTGGTATATTTGTAAACAGAGAAATTACATTAAAGGATATTAAGATTTCATTCTCATCTATTTTTATATGTTGTAATTGATTTTTTAGATCTGACGAGTTTTTAATGTTGTACTTCTCTGATATTATGTGCTTTAGAAGTTGCCCTATATATTTCGATAGCTGGTAGCACGGTACATTTAAAGACGACACTATAGGTCTTAAGGGAGTTCCCACTTTGTGGATTTTTGGCAATCCGTATATCTTCGGAGCTATTGCAGAGCTGCTTTGTAGTTTTCGCTTTTGGTAAATGTCCATATATTCCTTTTTGTATAGATGGACAATAATGTTGTTATTTTCCCGTTGCAATTTTGTTGTTGGGTCTAGCCTCATAGATCTGTAAGTATCCCTGTTTTCTAGCAACAACCTCATTTTTGTGTCATATTCATCTTTATACATTACAACAGTCTTATTTCCTTTATCTGATGGAATAATTATAATGTTTTTATGTCTTTTAAAAAATTTTTTGGTTTTTTCATAAATTGTAAGCATAAACTTCTCTTTGGGTGTATTTTTAATTTTCTTCACGAACGAAAGTAGCCAACAATATTACAGCCTTTAAGAAGAAAATTAAAAATACATCCAAAGAGAAGTTTATTCTTACAATTTATGAAAAAACCAAAAAATTTTTTAAAAGACATAAAAACATTATAATTATTCCATCAGATAAGGGAAATAAGACTGTTGTAATGTATAAAGATGAATATGACACAAAAATGAGGTTGTTGCTAGAAAACAGGGATACTTACAGATCTATGAGGCTAGACCCAACAACAAAATTGCAACGGGAAAATAACAACATTATTGTCCATCTATACAAAAAGGAATATATGGACATTTACCAAAAGCGAAAACTACAAAGCAGCTCTGCAATAGCTCCGAAGATATACGGATTGCCAAAAATCCACAAAGTGGGAACTCCCTTAAGACCTATAGTGTCGTCTTTAAATGTACCGTGCTACCAGCTATCGAAATATATAGGGCAACTTCTAAAGCACATAATATCAGAGAAGTACAACATTAAAAACTCGTCAGATCTAAAAAATCAATTACAACATATAAAAATAGATGAGAATGAAATCTTAATATCCTTTAATGTAATTTCTCTGTTTACAAATATACCAATACACGTTGCTATTAAAACGATAATGAAGAAATGGGATACTATAAAAAATGTTACAAAAATACCAAAAACACTGTTCTTAAAGATACTACGACTCTGTCTTATTGAAAACAATTACTTTATATACGACAAAACAGTTTTCAACCAAGTATTTGGCATGCCAATGGGTAATCCACTCCCCCCTACCATAGCTGATATCGTATTGGGCGATCTTCTTGACGAAGCATTTGCGGAATTCGAACACAAAAATATTCGCTTTAAATACATAGCCAAATATGTAGATGATATCTTGGCAATTATAAATTATAATGATAAGGACACAATTCTTAACACATTAAACAAATATCACCCAAAAATCCAATTTACAACGGAGAGGGAAAAAAATAAATGCATAAACTACCTTGACACATCCCTGCATAGGGAAAATGGAAAGATCGTATTTGATTGGTACTCTAAGGAGACATCATTGGGCAGAATAATTAATTTCAATGCAACACAACCAAAAAGTCAGATAATCAATACTGCGAAAAATCTTGTTTTCAGAGTTTTCAGTGTTAGTGAGAAACATTTTCACACAAAAAACATACAAAAAATGATATCAATACTTAAACATAACAGTTTTCCAGCTAAATTAATAAATTCACTAATAAACGAAATCAGAAAAAAATTAGAAAACAGCACAAATCAAACAACTCATACAGAGAAAAGAAACAAAGAAAAAAATTTTTACAGTGTATCATATATTCCAGGTTTGACAGACAAAAAAGAAATAAAAACAGCTGTTGAAATTAGCAATATAAAATTTGCATATAAACCAAACACAACACTAAACAAGATTTTTACAAAAGTCAAAGCGCCAATAGATAAACAACTATAATGCAACGTAGTTTACGAATTACAATGTAAGGGGAATAGCGAAGAAAATTGTAACTTAATATACATTGGTATAACAAAAAGAAATTTAGAAACCAGAATGACAGAACATAAAAGTGATATAGCAAAACAAAAAACTGCAACAGCTTTATCAACGCACATTATCAACAACAAACATACTGTGGATTTTGACAATGTGAGGATTTTAGACAGAGAAAACATAGAGAGAAAGAGATATACGATCGAAAGCTTGCGAATACAGCAAAATATAGAAAGAACAATGAATATAAAAGAGGATACGAATAATATCAGCGCGAGCTACATTGTTGCAATCAAATAAAAAATTAAAAACAGTCTGTGATAATAATTTAATAAAAAAAAAATTTATTTGCTTAAAATATCTTAGTGGTTTAATAATTTGAATTAATTTATATTAAAATGCAATTATTTATGGTAATATTTATGTAACTAAAAATCTTCATATTGTAAGTAAAATTGTGTAAAATCTGATTAATTTTGTAATAATGTAATGTTTTTGAAATTTAAATAGATGAAAGCCCCTGAAGAAGTCAACAAAAAATTGACGAAACGTTAGGTACAAAATGTAATAAATTTGTTTTTATTAACATTAAATACGTTAGGCCTGATTAGCTTGAATAATTCTTCATATACTCAAATTAAATACTTATTTGTATGTATTTACATGAATACATCAAATAAATTTGTAGATATGTACATAAGTATGAACACATATTGGCAAATTTCATGCCTATGCGATTGCGTACTCAGAACAATTAGTAGAACTTAACTCAGCTCCTCCTCCCCTCTCACACTTCCATAACTACATAATGAAAATATACACACCGTTCACCAACCGACTGACGTTGAGTCAAAAATGCACCGACATGCTTAAATAAATAGAAACAAAACATTTTAAAACTTTATGTATAAACAAATTAAATTTAACATACATACATCGTCCACAGTATTATAAAACACAGATGTAATCAAACGGATTTTAGCATAAACATATAAAAAATAGGGAAGGTCACAAACATGAGAACATTTTATACAACATATGTACATCACATGTCGCCTACAAAAACAATTCAAACTATTTTGACAACATACCTTGAAACCATGGACGGACTCAAATTCACACATTCAGACATATAGAAATTCCCACAGACATACAGAAATTCTTACGCCCCCCATACTCACACTAACAAATTAAAAAAACATCAAGCTATGAACATCTCACATACACAAATATATATTCTCACGGACAGACATCAATCCACATGTAGAAATATGATGAAATTCATATACATAGCAACAGCAAGAATTCGCACGATCAGCACAAAATCAAGGACAACACGTACAAATGTATGTAGATGTACCCATACGCAACTATATGCACACACACATACACACACACACACACACTACAATTTCATAATGTTATGAAAATCAAATTCCATTGTCAAAAAATAGACAAGATTAAGCAAGATTTTAATATGGACAGACAGACATCAATCCACATCTACAGACTGTTAATGTAAACACAACCTCTAACTAACCCCCACCAACAAACAAAAATTAGGATGATGACTCATTCTCAAAAACACATCCACCTGAATAAACAAAAACACCAACAAGATTAAGCATGTATATTTAACGTAAACAAACATTTCAGACCATCTGTCATACTAAGCAACACAGGTACAAATCCAAACGATCATGCGATTATGTGATGCAAAAAAATACCCCCACTTGACATAAAAAAATATTATAAACAAAAAGCAAACGCTTATTGTATGTACGTATGTATATGCATACATATTAATTGGAACTTAACACCCCCCTCTAACACTTCCATAACCACATTCTGAAAATATACAAACCCTCCACCAGTCAATTGGTGGACGGACATGCTTAAATAAACACAACTACATTTTAAATGTAAACACAAGCACGACAAAAAATTATCAAGAACAAAAAAATAATAATAGCCACACAATAAACCCCGTAGGAACCCAAGTCGACTTTTTTATCTACATCTGTCTACATTCTATATTTCCACATATAATCTAAAACACTACCCAATCTCTCAATATGACCCCATAAGAACCACATTGTCTATAGTAAGCCAATACTTTCAAGCTCCAAACTCACTACCTAATGTCTCAATATCACCCCAATAGAACCCCATTGTCTATACTAAGCCAATACTTTCAAGCTCCAAACTCACTACCCAATGTCTCAATATCACCCAATAAGAACCACATTGTATATACTAAGCCAATACTTTCAAGCTCCAAACTCACTACCCAATGTCTCAATATCACCACATTAGAACAACACCCTAAATTTCTATAACACCAAAAAGCATTACCCACACTATAATTTTTCACAATCTTCACTATACACATTTTGCCTACAGGGCACTCTCATTTTTTCCCATGGGTATCAAATTACACATTTGATTATTTAACAATTAAAATTTCAAATTTTAATTACCCAAATTTTAAAATTTTAATTGGTCTCATGTCCCCAGTTCCTATCTACTTTGTTAAAATAACAAAATTTCACAAATTGCCAATAACAAGAAATCACCATCCGATAACGACATTGCTGCAAAGGAATGCTGCGAAGTCACAATACAACTGGTGATTGATGAATTTATTTGTATGTCTCCGCACACGACACTCACACATATGCATTGATGGAAGTGTTTATTTGATCGTCTCCAAGCCACTTAACACAGTTGGCAGTTCAAATCATGGTAGAATCATATACCAGGTAGCCGCATAACTAATACTAATGTACATTTTGGGATAGAAAATGTCAAACATTAATAGAGAGGGTATGTGTGTGTTTGTATAACAGAAGCAGCAAACAAACGTGTAGTGTTGTGTGTGACAGTTCGTACCATGAAAAAACCAAATAAAAAAATAATTAGCTGACGTTCCAGGGCTACCTCGTATATTATTCGACCACTGTTCAAATTTGGTAAACAATTCGTAGTCACCTGATCTCTCGAGGCCAGCTGGTATTAATTCACCTTGATTTGCGTAGTTGTGCATACTTGGTTTCATTTCATGGTATCAAATCAAGGTGAATTAATACCAGCTGGCCTCGAGAAATCAGGTGACTACGAATTGTTTACCATATTTGAACCATGGTAGAATAATATACAATGTAGCCCTGGAACGTTAGCTGATTATTTTTTATTTGCTTTTTTTATGGTACGAACTGTCAAATGTAGTGTATATGTGAAATAACTACGTTGCACACACAATACCACACGTTTGTTTGCTGCTTTGATTAAAATAGTTTAAAAATTAAATTGAAATGAAATAAGTATATATTTATCATTAAGAATACGGTATTTTCTGGTGTTACTTATCACATATATAAAAGATTTTTACAAATTAATCTAACAAATATAATATTCCCAGACCTGGGGCCCGTTTCTCAAGAAGTACAAGTTAGAAATCTACAAGTAAAATACACACAAAACAACAATAAAATTTGTAAAAGTGTTGTTGTTTTGTGTATATTTTACTTGTAAATTTTTAACTTGTAAATTTGAGAAACGGGCCCCTGGCCTCAATACAACTATTTGAAGAATATATAAAATTCAATCGTATAATTATAGCGCGGTTTTGTATTAAAATTACCAACAATAAAAATACAATACTGTAAAATTAGACGATTACATAACACATACGACGTTAATACGAGCTTGTGAATTGAACAAATATTAAATAACTTATGTACAAAGGCATGTATTATAAGCAACTACAACACACAATAAAATAAGATTAATAATTACAATAAAAAAAATACTTAAACCAACTAATCAGCATCAGATGAGTCGCATCCCCGCTCTCCATTTAGGAGATTATTCAGAGAGAAAATAATCCTCCTCATTTAATTCGTGATGATGACTTACTGATGGTGTTTCGAATGGCAATGAAGGTGGGATAATCAACTGCAGAGCCTCGGATGACAAATAAGTAAATTTTCTTCGCAGTAAGTCTCTGTACGAGTTGATAACAGGATCAGAATAAATTAAAAGCATTCTCAAAAGATCTCTATTTATGGCAATACGTGACCGCTTCCTGGTGTGCCGTTCACGAAATCTACGACAGTCTTTAGTTCTTGCCTCCTGGGTTTCTTCAGAGAGTTGTCCAATGGGAAGAAGAAAAGATTTTGTAAGTTACGCGCTGCGTACAAAAATTTTATGCACAGTAACGGGCATGGAATGCCACGAAAGCAGATCAAGGTATAATTTTCTAGTATCAACACAAAACTTTTCGAACTTTATTTAATTTCTGTCATATCCCAATGACAAAGATCTTACAATTACATGAAATCTACGAATAAGGTTTACGTCTAATCCTGTAATTTCTCTGCTCAATTCAGCTTTGGAAAAAATCTACGTGCTGAGTTTCCATCGTTTGTGTTACCATACCCAGGTTTTGGTTTATCTACAGTGAGACCCATACAATCTTTAAACACTTTTTGTATCTCTTGTGAGCGTTGCTTCACAATAGCTTTGTCGTTATCTCACCCAACTTGCCACTTTTTTTATTTCTAAATGATAAATCAAATGCAAGGCGTTCTGATTTGCTGGGATATTTCTTTGACTCCTCGTTCATAGTAGACGGGAGGCCGCACCGCAAATATTACACTTTTGTGTTGAACTTGTGTCTCTTAAGGGATTGCACACTTTGCCATCAGTCATTGTCAACAACAAATCGTGTTTAACAGAGATTTGAGATCCAGCAACGTTACATAATGTTGGAAGATGCTGACTTACTTCATGTAAAATTTTAGAAGTTTCTTCTTTACTAAACTCTTTTGTCTCCTTGGAAAAAATAAACTTAAGAGGACGGCAATATAAGGTAGAGCAAGGTCTTGGATTTTTCCAGATCACTGTTTCACCATCAAGCAGTCTCAAAGGGACGAACAAAAATGCATCTGTACCGTTAGTTTTCTCAAATTTCCCCTTATACGTGCTATGCCCCGAACTCCCATCACAGTCCTATTTGCTTACCAACGTATAATATGAACGAGGTAACACACTTCTAATTACTTCCGTCTGAGCTTAAGCTAATCGTTCAGCCGTTTATTCCAAAACCGCCTGAAGTTTAACTTCAGCTCGAGATTCAGTCATAGAAATATATTCGTCAGGACAACAACAAGCTTTGGACTTACCTAAACTATAAAACAATGGATACACTTGATGTCCTGCTTTCATTGACCACTTTCTTTTTTGTTTATATGAGTGAGAAGTCGATTTCGAGTCCACATAATAAGCTAAAGCTACGTCTGGTGTTAACTGCCGACTTTGCTCAGAAGAATTATTATTTTCTTAATATGATTATTTCGAACGTATTTGCTTTGTGAATCCAAATTGATTATTAGGCT
The DNA here is from genome assembly GCA_956483635.1 of Panzeria rudis. Lineage (NCBI taxonomy): Eukaryota > Metazoa > Arthropoda > Insecta > Diptera > Tachinidae > Panzeria > Panzeria rudis. The sequence goes on along the minus strand of OY101449.1, from coordinate 87,923,836 downwards.
AAGGTTCGTAACGTTATATTCAGAAAGAATTAGGCATGATTAATATTCCAAGGAACAAGGGAAAAATTAACATCAACTTAATTTTTCAACATACACAGCAGAACAGAGTAGCGCCACTTTCAGAAGCCGCTACGCTTTCATCGTCAGTGCTCACGTGTATTTGCTATCACCACTTGTCAGGTGGCTCTGTTGAATGTGATTTTAATTCTTATATATACAACTTTTTCGTGAAAATTGAATGCGAGAATTAAATCACTCTCAAGCTGATATTAAAGTGCATTTTCCCAGCGTTGCCATTGGTTTATTTTTCTTCATTCCCATTTTTCTGATTTTTGTTCTACTCAAGACAAACTTTTTTGGTTTGATTTTATACTTAAGTATATATGAACATGTAAACATGTGAAAAGCTCAAGCCAGTAGCTAATTGTTTATTAATATGATTATTTCGAACGTATTTGCTTTGTGAATCCAAATTGATTATTAGGCTAAGGTTCGTAACGTTATATTCAGAAAGAATTGGGCATGATTAATATTCCAAGGAACAAGGGAAAAATTAACATCAACTTAATTTTTCAACATACATAGCAGAACAGATTCTTTTCTCTAGTTTTACTACACAGAAAAAATTGTGATAGCTTTTTTTTAAACAAACATGTTTTTGAAACTGATTTTAAATCTTTATTATTGTCTCTATTTAGTTTAATAAATAATTTTGTTTGACTTATTATTTCATTTCATTTACCTGATAAAATTATGAAATTCTTTGATTTATTTTTTATATTTCTCCAAAACATTTTTTGATTGAAACAATTTGTTTATTGAAAAGATCAGATTTTTTTTTTCAAACAAATTATTACAAATTTTTGCATTTGAATTTACAAATTTCTTTATAGGACCCTAATTGAACAAATTTACATTTGATTCAGGGAATTTGGTATTTGAAATGAAAAATTAGTTTTTTCTGTGTAACCGTGACGTTATGGATCTGTTTAGCAATTCTTTCTTTTCGAGTAGCTAACTCAGCTGCTGTAATAAACACAGTTGCACTTCGCGATTCCAAAGGATCTTCTACTCTCCGTCTCTTCGTCATACAAAAATAAGATGTATTTGAAATCTATTTTAAGAAAATTTTGTATGCAAATTTTAAAATAAAATACATATCAAACTCATTTTAAATATTATTAATATGGGGGTAAATGTTTATTGATTGAAAAATGATTGCACGGAATACATCTTGAATGAAATATATTCCGTTACTGTAATAATATTGTAAGTGTAAAAGAAAAAAATTTCGAGCGCAAATATCTTTGAAACTATACGAGATATACCAAACATGACAACATGTTTTTGTAGACATTATCAAGTACTATCTATATTAACTTTTGGCGAATTTTTTAAAAAACTTACCGCTTGAGGTTGCCAATTTTGGGATTTGCTTAGAAGCCCCCTTTGTGGCAGGAAGCCGTACCCGTGCACGTGATATAAAAAACACCTCAGCTATATCTGTGTGAAATTCTATAGTGATTTCTTGAACGATTCATGACTTATTTTCTTCACAAAAAAAAAAGGTTTTGAAGCCACTGTTCGACGATATGACACGTGCATAAAGTTTGCTTGGATATCACACACCTCTTGTTCTCAAGAAATAACTTGATAGTTTTCAAATAGAAGAAACTTTTTAATTTAGTTTTTCGTTTAATAAAAGTCCATTAAAATGTAAAAGTAAAGTGTGTTTTATTTAAACATATTTATTATTAATTGCTGAAATTAATTTTACATCTAAAACTGTTGATTTTTATTTTACGTTTACAAAATTATCTTGAGCTAGAGGTCAATTTTCATACAAAAAGTTTATTTATAAAAAAGTTTTTGCATAATAACGAAAAATTAAAAGGTTGAAAAAATAATATAAATAATTTATTTATTTAAATTAATTTTGTTTTTGTGTGTATGACAAAACCCATCTCGTATGGCATTGAGATTTAGTCACCTAATATATGGAAGGTGTGTGAGATTCAGTTTTTAGAATTGATGAATGCTACATACTATTTTATTTCTTAAGTAAAAGAAGAGAAAATACTTCTTCTAAAACACACACCAAAAAGTTCTTCATTTCGTGTAAATTCATCTAAATGAAAATGATTATGGTTATTTTTATCAAGAAATTCACTTATGATCAGAAATGAACGCAAATTTATCGACATAACTCCAACCAATAAAGCCAAGCGCCTTGCTTTTGCTGAGGAATATATAAAAAAGCCTATAGTGTTTTCATATAGAAAGTTGTTAGTGGTTAGATGAAAGTTCTTTTAACTTTCCGAGGTCTTTCGGAATAAAATTTACCGATTTATGTACTCTTCAGCAAAAGCCAAGAGTTTGGCTTTATTGGTTGGAGTTATGTCGATAAATTTGCGTAACACAAAAGTTGCACATATGCATTTAGAGCTCACAGTAGAAATTAAAAAAAAAAATTTAATTTTTAGCTAGTTTTCTTTATAATATAAAAATTTTCTTCCTGAAATTTTGCCCTAGCACCTACATTTATAGCCAGAATGTATTTATGTAAAGCAAAAAGAACGCTAACTACCTACCTAATAAAGCTCTGTTCATGGCTTTTTTGAGCACCCTGTGCAAAGTTTTTTACAGGCACCTAAACTCAAAAATTATTTTGAAAAATTATGATTTTCGACCACTCCCAAATGTAGGGTATATGTCCAAAATGTCCGCTAAAGTTAGCATTTCTAATAAAATGTTATAAAATTTTAAAAATCATGAATAATTTTTTTTTTGGAAAAATCGACGATTTTTCTAAGTTAAATTTCAAAGTTCTGATTTTAGATATTTGTTACGACTTAACGGCTCAAAATATTTCAAAGCTTCGTTCGGTGAGTTTACTTAGAATTTTATTAGCAATTTAATAGTGTACTACAAGTTGAAATCGTCGGCTTAGCAAAAAAATTATAACCAAAAAACCAAAAAAAAAAAAAATCGAGGAAAAAATTTAGAATTTTAACTTCGAAGTGAAATATCTTTTAAACTATAAAAGTTACAAAAATAATTGTCAAATTGTGCTTTCTTTATTTGATCTGGTAAAATCCAAAGTGCCTAAAATTTTACATATTGGTTAATATATACGAGAGTTGCAAGAGAGCCGCACAACATTTTTCACACCCGAGGTAGCCAAATTTCAGCCCTTGTAGCTCCGCCGCTGGTGCAGCTGAAAGCTTAAGGAGACACGATTCTGAAAGCCTGGCTCCTCTTCTATAACCATTTCAATTTTTACGCAAGTCCATTTAGTAGTTTAGAAGTTTCATAGTTATTACCACTTTTTTCTAATTAACACCACTGTGCGACGAAGAAGGAATAGTTATAAAATTTTGTGTTTTGTTTAAGTCCTATATGTATACAGACATATGTATGTATGTATGTTTGTTTTGCGTATAGCGCAAAAGGCTCTTATTTAGACTAGTTAAGAAAAAAATAAGTCTATATATAAACTGATAAAACAGAAAAAAAATGTTTATTTATTCCTTTCAATGCGCGAATTTTCTGTAAATAATGACAGAATTAAGTATTGAAAAGCCCGCTCGCCTTTTACTTAAATACTCAGCTTTCTTTTAAAAATATAATCCTATTAATAATAAGAATAAGAAATTGGAATCTCACAAAAGTAAACACTTTTCTACTATTTTAATTCTTTTACGTAAATATTTCTGTTTTTTCCTTCAATAAATTAACGTTTTCCTTTACTTCTTTCCTTTTCATGTTATTTGTGATGGCAGTACTTGAAACTTCCGCCGCTTCACTAAAAATATCCAGAAGAGATGTGGTGGCAAGTTCACTGGTAGTGGAAGAAAAAATAGTGCCAAATAAAATTGAAACTACGGCTCTTAGGTTAAGTGAGAGGCAGTTTAAACGACAACACCCGCCAGAACAAATTACACAACAATACCAACAACATGAACCGCAGACCAACAACAATCATCATCAGCCGCAGTCTTATTTAAACGAAGAAGTACTGCAACATCAACAGCCACTTGAAAATAAAGTAGAGGAGGACAAGAGCAATCATATTTTTCAGGCTCAAATCCAGCATGAAACATGGCCAACTTATGAGCAACACGAACGAAGCCAGCATCAACAAAAACAATACCAGCAGCACTTAACAACTGAAGCAACATCCTTTGGCAATGGTATATCACTTGAAACTGCGTATAATAACACCTTTCAAAGTCTTTCAATTACTGATGGCGACTTGAAAGTAGCGATAGATACAAATCAAAATCTTATGACCGTTGAAAAGGAAATGCTTGTAGCTGCTTCAGGCGGTGCGGTGGGTGTTGGCAGCAGTGGCATTGGCATGGGTAATCATCTGCATAACAGTAATAATGGTTTGAGAGCATACGACACTGCAGTTATGGGGATTGATGGCTTCAATGTGATGGTAGATAATGCTGAAAAGCATTCAATGCCCTTTTTTGACTTTGGCATGCCTCGTAACATAACGGCACGCACTGGTCATACAGAAGCGATAATTAAATGTCGTGTCGACAGGCTGGATGATAAGTCGGTAAGTCAAATATCAAACAAAGAAAATTCTCTTTCATTGCATGTATATTTTAATGATTAAATCTTTGTTTTTATTCAACACCAATATTCTAAAAAAGCATATTACGATATTTATTTGTTATTACAAAATTAACTAATGGGACATTCAGAGAAAATATGTTGATATTTTCGATTTTGCTATTAATATATTTGTGGTCACAAGCCTTAACCGCTTAAGTAGTTTTCAAAATTTATTTGGAGAGCTGTGTAAAGTATCAAAAACTCGCTTCCAATCAGTCACCAGTTTGTTTTTCTTTAACTTAATTATAGATAATTGTCGTCTTAAAAAAGTTACATACTTAAAAAATTGGTAGCGATTTAATTTAGACACGACCAAAAATTAAAATTTGTCCTAACTCGACTTAGGCGATTAAGAGTTGTGACCATAGATACATATATCATCGATTCAGTTATAAACTATTTTTAAAGATTGTTCTAAATTTTTTTTATGTTTTACTCAAAAAATTTTAGTAAATATTTTAATTGAAACATTTTCTTTTTAATTCCTTTATTTATAAAATGTTCATTACATTTGTAAAAAAAATAGATAAAACGTTCAATTTGAACTTAGGGCGCGAACGAACTCATTCTATCTACGACGATTATTAGCTAATGCTTTAACTTGATTTCATGTCATTCCATGACCCTCGTATTCTCTTTTTTACATTTCTAATCCAGGTAAGACGTGATCGTCCAGGTACTTGTTCTTCTTTGGGAAGCCACTCCATTACTGTGCGTGATATATCATGTATAGGCTTTCTGAGCGTGTGTCCAATCCATTTCCATTTTCGCATTTTTATTTCCCTTTAAATTTTGTTGAGGCTTGCCATTTCAAGCAGCTGTTCATTGGTAACCCAATAAGGCCAGAAGATTCACAGTATTTGGCGCAGACATCGATTGGTAAAATCTTTTAGTTTTCTTAGACTTTCTTTGGTTAATCACCAGATAGTACAACCGCAGAGAAGTACGATAGTAACACTACTGTTGAAAATCCGAATATTTTGATTGCCATATTTTGTACAGCGATTGAAAACCGGATCGTGCTTTGTTGATCCGGCCGTTTGCATCATTTTTTGACCCACCATCTTCAGTGACTGAGCTTCCAAGGTAGTAGAAAGAGTCTACCTCTTCTATTATGTGTCCGTTAAGATAAACGTTTTATATATTTGATGCTTCAACAATCATGAGCTTCGTTTTTTTATATTTATTCTTTGTCAGATGGTTAAGTTTATCTTGTATGTCACTATGTCGGTGTGCCAGTAGATTGATGTCATCAGCATAGTCAATGTCATTAAGACGTTGCGATAGCTTCCATTGAATGCCAAAAGGAGAGTCTCAATTTGTCTGTTCCATTACACAGTCAAGTAATATTAGGAAGAGCGTTAGAGACACGACACAGCCCTGCCTTACACCAGTTCTATTCCTGAAAGAATCGCTTTTCTTACACCTATATCGCACCAAGCATAGGTCATTAGTGTAGAGTTCTCGTATCAAGCCAATTTTCTCTGGGAATCCTCTACAATTAAGTGAAACCCGTAGAGCTGCTCTTGACACATTATCGAAAGCACGTTGGAAGTCTGCAAACATTACACAGAAAAAATTATGATAGCTCTTTTTTTTAACAAACATGTTTTTGAAACTGATTTTAAATCTTTATTATTGTCTCTATTTAGTTTAATAAATAATTTTGTTTGACTTATTATTTCATTTCATTTACATACACAGAAAAAACTAATTTTTCACTTCAAATACCAAATTCCCTGAATCAAATGTAAATTTGTTCAATTTAGGTCCTATAAAGAAATTTGTAAATTCAAATGCAAAAATTTGTAATAATTTCTTTGAAAAAAAATTCTGATTTTTTCAATACACAAATTGTTTCAATCAGAAAATGTTTTAGAGAAATACAAAAAATAAATCAAACAATTTCATAATTTTATCAGGTTGCCAACATTGGCGGTAGGTAAATGAAATTAAATAATAAGTCAAACAAAATTATTTATCAAGCTAAATAGAGACAATAATAAAGATTTAAAATCAGTTTCAAAAACATGTTTGTTTCAAAAAAAAAGCTATCATAATTTTTCTGTGTACCACCAATGTTGGCAACCTGATAAAATTATGAAATTCTTTGATTTATTTTTTATATTTCTCTAAAACATTTTTTGATTGAAACAATTTGTTTATTGAACAAATCTGAATTTTTTTTCAAACAAATGGTTACAAATTTTTGCATTTGAATTTACAAATTTCTTTATAGGACCTAAATTAAACAAATTTACATTTGATTCAAGGAATTTGGTATTTGAAGTGAAAAATTATTTTTTTCTGTGTAGATAAAGAGGATTATTGAATTTTGAGGATTGTTCTATAATAATTCGAATGGTTGTTACATGATCTGCACAAGAGCGGTTTGGCCACAATCCTGCTTGTTGTTTGCATAAGATTGTCTCCACATACGGTATAATGCGTTATGGGATTCTTAGGGCAGTTGCTTTATTAATGGTATTGAGGAGTGTTATACCACGCCAGTTTCTGCACAGTTTAATATCGCCTTCTGTGGGTATCGTCACAATGGTTCCTTTCTTCTATTCACTTGGTATACTGTTAGTTTCCCAGATATGTCGTACGATTGGTATTAGCTCGTATGCTAGTGGCTCTCCACTGTACTTTAAAAGTTCGGCAGACACATTTTCTGGTCCAGGTGACTTGTTGTTCTTTAACTGCCGTAGTATGTTCGTAACTACTTCAAGAGTGGGAGGAGAAGTTTCGCCTACTGGACAGTCATGGGCAAGAGCTTTCGTCGAAGCTTGTGGCGTGGTTTAATGAAGATTTGAAGAAATCGCGCCATCAACGTAGTTGATCATTTGGTGAAGTCAACTCGCTACCATTAGCATCTTTGATAACTTTCGTTTTTCTGGTGTTGCATCCTTGGAGCTGTTTAATTGCTTAAAACACAACACGCATGTTCCCAGTGTTATTTGCTTTTTCAGCTTCTTGGGCGATGTTGGTTAAGTATGACCTATGATCTATACGTACCATACGTTTCACCCTTTTGGCCGATTATCTATATTCTGTTTTGATGGAATTTTTTAAGCATCTGCCTTCGCACGTAAGAGGGAGCTCCTCAACCTTTTGCGGTTGCAGATTTTGGCCTATGTATTTGCGGTAATCCATGGTTTCATAATCTTTCGTTTGAGGCCAAGAACTGACTTTGCGGTGTGGTAACAAACTTTGGTGACGTCTTCCCATGAATCTTGATTAGTGTCAGAAATTGGGAGTTGTTGTTTAAGGCTGCTTTTATAGCAGTTTGCCTTTTCGGTAATTTTTAAGAGTTCTATATTGTATTTATCTGTAGCAGGCTCTTTTTCACAGCGGCTGGCCGGAGCTCCAACAAGCAATACGTGAGCGCTATCAATATCAGTTCATATGTATTGTTTGTTGATTATTACATGGTCAATTTGGTTTAGCGTAACATCGTCTGGGGATTCCCATGTGTATATCTCTGTTAATTGAATCATCGTTGATTTTAATTCGTTGTTATTTACTTTTAAAACAATGGCGCATACTCATAATTAAAACAAAGTATATTTTAGAGTTTAAAATCAATAACTTACAGGGCAATACTGATTTTAAATTCATAAAGTATACTATGTTTATGCCTATAAGTCAGCAAGCGCCAATGTTATCAATATATTCTAGATCATGATACCATAAAAGGAAACCAATTTTGTACAAATCAGTTGCGTATAAATTAATAAAACTACTTTTTATGTGTGAAAATCGTATAAGATAAAAACGAATACTTTTCACTGGTAAAAGCGAATATTTCGAATTTCAACATATACATATATTCTACTATATTATGGTTTCTATTTTCTAGGCCTCTAAACTTGGGCATCTCGGCCACTTTTGAGAAAAGTTCGTTATATAGAAGATTGAATAGCTTTAGAACGCGTCATTGGATATAAATATGTTCCTGCTACTAGTGCATCTAAAATGCCTAAGTGTCCTTTAAATATCCTGAAGAATGGTATTTAAATTTTGTTTATTTTTTTACAGAATGTAGCCAATTGATATGTCTTTGTTATATAAAATTTTCAAGATGGGATGAAAACAGGTTCAAAACTTACAAGTGTTTCTTAATGACAACTCGATCATTTCTATGACAATTGTAAAAGCAATAACAAAAAAAAAAAAACAACCGTAGCCGTAGTATTTCCTAAAACCTCGATTTGTATTTTTTACACAATGGCGATAGATTTTTTGTTATATACTGACAAATAAACAATGGAAAATAAATACCATTTTCAGAATATTTAAGGATCAAACAATTTTGTTTCATCTGTGAGGTCCTTGTCTTGGACTTAAAAAAGTGAGCTCGAACCTTTTAAGTGACATTTAAATTACTAAAATCTGACGACGCGCTACAAAGTTATGCTATTTTCAAAATTACTTTTTACAAAAAAAATCCGAATGTATTCAGATAGTTGTTTTTATTATTATTACTTATACTCGTACAATTTTCAAAGAAATTATCGAGTTATCATAAAGAAAGAATTATTACTTTTGAGTTTGTTTTCATTCCATCTTGAAAATGCACACAATAAAGTCATGCCAGTTGTCTACATACCATAAAAACATAAAGAAAATTAAAACACAATTTTCCACACTCAGAAAAATTTCCATGTAAAATCGTCGAAAACCAGGTTAATTTTTTTCGATAGTGATTTTGCTTCATAGGTGTTTCATGTTAAATCAACATGATTTTCAATAATCTGGAAAGAAAATTTATCATTTTGAATTAACTATACTTCATGTTGATTTAATATTCCAGTACAGTTAAATCAAAGGTAAGTTGATACTGAAATAGTACGAAATATCATATGAATCAAAGTAATCTCGAGTTGAACGTGAGTTTGATATTGGAACAACACGAAGAATCAAAGTTATTTCAAGTTAAAACAAAGTGAATTTGATATTGAAACAACACGAAGAATCATGTTGAATTAAAGTTATATCATGCTGAAATAACATGACTTTAATGTAGCTATTCTATTAATTATTTTACTTATGTGATAGTCATCAGAAAACTTTGCGTTGTAGCTGACTGCCCCAGCCAATATTTCAAGTCGTGCCACCTGCATGATAGTCCACACGCTATCCACTGCAGCCAACACAGCCTCAAACTTTACTTTACCTATACACTCAATAAATACCTCCACAAGTAAAATGAATTTCGTTTTAATTCAACATGATTTAAATGATTATTTAACATAAAACTTATTTGTAATTAAAGTTATAATCATGTTGATTGAACTGATTATAAAGCAGAACAGTGCATTGTAGCAATGAACAAAGCATTAAACACTAACACACTCAAATGACATATTATTTCTTTTAAATTGAATATGATTTCCAATCAAAATTATGGCATGTTGATTTTACGTTCGTCTTTTTTTCTGTGTGCAGGATATTTAAAAATGAAGGATACTTTGACATTTAAGACGCACTTGTAGCAGGACCCTATGTCCTATGTATATATGTATGTATGTATGTATGTATGTATGTATGTATGTATGTATGTATGTATGTATGTATGTATGTATGTATGTATGTATGTATGTATGTATGTATGTATGTATGTATGTATGTATGTATGTATGTATGTATGTATGTATGTATGTATGTATGTATGTATGTATGTATGTATGTATGTATGTATGTATGTATGTATGTATGTATGTATGTATGTATGTATGTATGTATGTATGTATGTATGTATGTATGTATGTATGTATGTATGTATGTATGTATGTATGTATGTATGTATGTATGTATGTATGTATGTATGTATGTATGTATGTATGTATGTATGTATGTATGTATGTATGTATGTATGTATGTATGTATGTATGTATGTATGTATGTATGTATGTATGTATGTATGTATGTATGTATGTATGTATGTATGTATGTATGTATGTATGTATGTATGTATGTATGTATGTATGTATGTATGTATGTATGTATGTATGTATGTATGTATGTATGTATGTATGTATGTATGTATGTATGTATGTATGTATGTATGTATGTATGTATGTATGTATGTATGTATGTATGTATGTATGTATGTATGTATGTATGTATGTATGTATGTATGTATGTATGTATGTATGTATGTATGTATGTATGTATGTATGTATGTATGTATGTATGTATGTATGTATGTATGTATGTATGTATGTATGTATGTATGTATGTATGTATGTATGTATGTATGTATGTATGTATGTATGTATGTATGTATGTATGTATGTATGTATGTATGTATGTATGTATGTATGTATGTATGTATGTATGTATGTATGTATGTATGTATGTATGTATGTATGTATGTATGTATGTATGTATGTATGTATGTATGTAGTATGTATGTATGTATGTATGTATGTATGTATGTATTATGTATGTATGTAGTATGTATGTATGTATGTATGTATGTATGTATGTATGTATGTATGTATGTATGTATGTATGTATGTATGTATGTATGTATGTATGTATGTATGTATGTATGTATGTATGTATGTATGTATGTATGTATGTATGTATGTATGTATGTATGTATGTATGTATGTATGTATGTATGTATGTATGTATGTATGTATGTATGTATGTATGTATGTATGTATGTATGTATGTATGTATGTATGTATGTATGTATGTATGTATGTATGTATGTATGTATGTATGTATGTATGTATGTATGTATGTATGTATGTATGTATGTATGTATGTATGTATGTATGTATGTATGTATGTATGTATGTATGTATGTATGTATGTATGTATGTATGTATGTATGTATGTATGTATGTATGTATGTATGTATGTATGTATGTATGTATGTATGTATGTATGTATGTATGTATGTATGTATGTATGTATGTATGTATGTATGTATGTATGTATGTATGTATGTATGTATGTATGTATGTATGTATGTATGTATGTATGTATGTATGTATGTATGTATGTATGTATGTATGTATGTATGTATGTATGTATGTATGTATGTATGTATGTATGTATGTATGTATGTATGTATGTATGTATGTATGTATGTATGTATGTATGTATGTATGTATGTATGTATGTATGTATGTATGTATGTATGTATGTATGTATGTATGTATGTATGTATGTATGTATGTATGTATGTATGTATGTATGTATGTATGTATGTATGTATGTATGTATGTATGTATGTATGTATGTATGTATGTATGTATGTATGTATGTATGTATGTAT